>JBAMHW010000026.1:15231921-15253156 GCA_037177495.1 Rhadinocentrus ornatus | reverse complement strand
AGATAGATAGATAGATAGATAGATAGATAGATAGATAGATAGATAGATAGATAGATAGATAGATAGATAGATTATTTATTTATTTTTAATGTAAAGCACAGTGTGCCACTGTTTGTATTAAAAGTGCTTTATAAATAAAATTTGGTTTGATTTGATTTGAAAGCACTGGAGTTAAAAATGTTAAAACAAAAATCAATAAATAAATAACTAAAATAAAAATCCAGTTAAAAGCTCCCTTTAAGGTCTTAAGCCTCCTTTTAAAAAGATAGACTCTCTGCAGCCCTTTGGTTCTCTGGTAGTATGTTCCATGACTCTTGACTCATCAGAGCATAATGCGAAAAGAAAATGGATTTAGGGTTTCTCCTCTCATGTTCACTTGCAACCTGAAAAGCGAAACCCTGGCTATTTTGTCCCTCGCGACACGCTGTTGTGTGGAACCCGGAAGCGCATGTGCTGACAACCAACATGTAAGCAACATTTGAGGATTACATTTTATATTAAGTTATTTTATTTAACAGTGTACAGCTTTGGATTTCACAGTGATTCTATGTGTGCTGTTTTATTCTTTTTGGTCAAACCAAAGAGTTAGCAGATAGAGCTTATTAAGTTAGCAAACTTATAAACGTCAGTGCCACATCGTCACATACTGACAGCAGGGCCGCAGTTACTATTTGTGTTTTTGCTCTTTGCGAACTCGTTGTTGTTTTTATTTATTTTTCTTGGCTGTTATGCTTCTTTTTACCTTGTGACAGGTCCAGCAAACTATTCTAATCTATTAGTAGCCAAAGTTCGCTCGTAATTAAACTTTTTTGGGATCAGAAATTATAAATAAAGTTGGCATTGCTACAAAATTATTGAAACTCAAAATTACTAGCGTAACGCAAAGAAAGTTTTTGTCTTCTAGTTGCGAGTAAGTAGATGTATAGCATAACAAACTTCAAAAAGCACCAAAAGAAGCTGTCTTGGAATGTCGAAGACTTTGTTTCTTTATGACTAGCTGTTTTTCATGATGTTCTGCAGCAGAATGAATTTTGGACTAATCCAATCCCTTCATGACGTTACAGAATATTAGATGAAAATATAAACATTGTAAGCAATTTCCTTTTTTTGTACACAAGGCTTTACTTCATGACAACTACTTCCTGTTAATATGACTAACAGTGTTTTTTGAATTGTTCACAGGGGTTGATTTTTGAAGATCAAGAGGCATAGTCCTCCATTTGCAAGTCTGTGAGACGATGAGTGAAAGAAATTGAAAGGCATCCACTTTAGTTGTATACAATAATTTCCAGTCAGCCATGGAGCGAGAAGAGGAAGAAGAGGAGCTGACAGCCAAGGGACAAAAAGGGGTGGACATGTTTACATCTGTGTGTTGCCTGGGCTACCTGTCCAGCATAAATCTTCTTGTGGCAGTTTGCGTTGGCATGTATGTACGCTGGGAGGTGACAAATGAGCCAGTGATTCTGGTCATCTTCATCTTAGGGCTCTTTGTCCTGGGAATTGCCAGTATTCTCCATTACTACTTTGCTATGGAAAAAGCCAGCCTCAGCTTGTTCCATTTGTGGTGTGGCTTTCTGTTTGGACTTCTCTGCTTGCTTAGCAGCCCCACTTTAAGTTCAAATGTCAAAGAACTGGTCACCAGCTATCTCCTAGTGGCGAGTGTGATCATGAAAGCAGTATGGGCCATAACTGAGCGCATATGCACCTCTGTCCACCACAAACCCATCTTGCTAATATCAGCTGAATGGCTGGAGCTCCTGGGATTTGGAATTGCCAGTACTGCCATGCTTTTCCACAAGTCAGTTGCCATAATAGGGTTAGTTGTGGGATTGGGGGCTCTAATTGTGGACTTAAGGATGAAATCCCTCCTAGCTTTGCTCAACCTGATCAGTTTTGCCTTGATTACCTCACTTGCGTTTTTTCAGGCCTTATTCATCCCAGCCAACCCTTATGCCTTAGGTTGTTTTTTCGGCAGGCTGTTGTGTGAGCCTGTGTTAGATGTGTACTTCAGTGGGCTCGGGCCCAGCGAGCGCTGGATGCCAGTGCTCTCTTTGGGCAATGTTTGGAGAAGGCTGTCCCTGTTTCCTCTGTGTTTGACTGAGCTGGCCTTCTTTGTCCTTTCTGCTTTAAAGGTACAAACAAAATTCTGCCTGAAATGACTTCCTAACAAAGTTGTTTTTAAAAATATTGCATATTTTAGTTAAATTTTTCTCATGTCTCACACAGCTTGGACACTTGGAGCTGTGGTATCTGGTCATCCCAGGATTCTGCCTGTTTGGTCTTTTCTGGGCCATCTGCCACATAATTTTGCTGATTACAATTTGGGGCTTTCATACCAAGTTGACTGAGTGCCAGAAGGCTTGGCGGGCTCATCGGTCAAATAGCCGGAGTTTGGACCAAGTCATGGCTTCCCGTGGCATCCGACACTTCTGTCTCATTTCAGAACGCCTGGCGTTCTTCAGTCTCCTGTCAACAGTAATACTGGGGGCTGTGTCTTGGCAGGTAGGATCTATGACATAATTCTGCTACTTTAACTAATGTTAGAATTATTCTAATTACTTTAACATATTTAAATTTAAAGAGCAGCTAAGGGTAAAAGGAATTTCATTCATTGTCTAGTGTATGCTGTGAATATTGTCACATTTCTCACAGTCTTGCAAGCATTATCACTGTCATCATGGCCACATTTACTAAGTCAAGAATGTCCTGAAATACCTCATAAATCCCTTGTAGGGTCAAAGTCAAAATTATCCTCTGCAGCTTAAGCACATCAGTGTCATGACAGTGCCTCTATAAATGTATGTTATACATACATATTAAACTTTGTAGAGAGATGCTAGTGGCTGTGTGCCTTTAGTTGTTGCTACCAAATCTAAAGTACTTCTTCTCTCAAGTGAAGCAAATTAAATTAGCACTTTAATATCCCCATCTTCTTGCATAAAGAGCAGCAATAACTTATTTAGCCTTATTAGGCATTTACCTTGTAAGAGTCTCATGGGCCTGAGCCCTAATTTAAGATGTGCACATTGTTGATGCCAAATGCAAATTTGCCTGAGGCAGTAGGAGCTGTGTGATTTTTGGTCTTTTTCAGCGTTCTCTTTGCCAGTTATTTTGACATTTAGTTAATGT
This sequence comes from Rhadinocentrus ornatus, assembly GCA_037177495.1. Taxonomy (NCBI): domain Eukaryota; kingdom Metazoa; phylum Chordata; class Actinopteri; order Atheriniformes; family Melanotaeniidae; genus Rhadinocentrus; species Rhadinocentrus ornatus. The sequence goes on along the minus strand of JBAMHW010000026.1, from coordinate 15,250,027 downwards.
AATATACTGTAACTATCTTTAATGCACTTACACAGAAAATAGCAGCAGTGTTGGGACACTTGGATGCAGTCTCAGCAGTAAATGCAAACCTTTGTGAAATCCAGTAATTAGAAAAGTGTCAATTCAATACAATGCAAACATTAAGGGCCACAGTTTGTGGCGCTTAATTAGATTTACTGCTTTTTTTTTTTTGTTAGAATTACTCCAAAGACTTAAAAGGTTTGTCTTTTCATGTGTTATGTTTTACTGTTTAAGCAATATTCCTACCTTTAGTTTTTAAAGTCAGTGTGGAAATACATTTGGAAGTATAGATTTATTAAATAGCAGAATATTGATTTTGTGAGATTGCACAAAAGTGGCTCCCCTGTCCAGAAGTCAGCTTCTAAATGCATTACTATCAAGTGCACAGCTACTCACGAGCACAGCTTTTTACTGACTATTGCAAATCATCTCTTAGCCTGTAAAAACCACTAATGAATTACATTAAATAAAAATGTATCTCCTCATATTGCCATTCTTTAGGTACTTGGAGAGTAAAGCATTATACACTTAAGAGGAACATAACTGAATAGAAGTCAAGTAAATACATATACACATGTTTTAACTTTGGCTTTAAGAGTATGTCATTCAATTAATCCTTCAAACTTAAATGTTAATATTTGTACTAAAGCAGTTATCACTATGTATTTGGAGAAACTGTGCTGTTATTATAAGGTGGCTTTTCAATATAAATTTATGCACTACAGCTGCAAGGATATGGTTTTGCATGTGTTTGCACAAAGTAAAACTGTGAGGATGAGCACTATTTTCCCTACAATGGGTCATCCAGTAACATCCCCTAATAATACATAATCAAACTGATCCCCCGACTAGTCAGCTGATCATGACAGACCCACTGGAAAACAGAGACTTTTCAGGAAACAGTGTGGTAGCTAACTTGATGATGGTTTGATACGTACACATGAAAAAATAAGAGCCAATCAGATCAATGAAATATTTCAAATCAAGCCAGCCAGACTAGAATATGTCAGCAAACCAAAATCTTACCTGTAGCAGTCATATGTCCAAATTGTACCGAGCAGATGTGGATCGTGTGGAAATACATGTGGAGACAAGGTATTAATCTTGAAAATTACCTTAACAATAAATGATGCCACAGTAGTAGAAAGACAATTAAATATATGCTTAGAAATTCAAGACACATGGTCAACATAAAAGTAAATCAGGCCTTCAAGTCTCAATTGAGATATCTCAGTTCAGACTTTCAGATTTTTCAGTTCTCCCCCTTTAGGAGAAAAATTTATTCTATTATCAGTGATTGAATATTCTATTCTTCTCACAACGACAGATATGGTGCATGCTCACAAATCAATTTTCACCTGTAAAGCTCTCAAGTTTAATCACCCATGAACAGAAAATTCTCTGTTTTAAAGCTGGCATTACATTCAAAACTGCTGTTTGTTAAAAAGTCCAAATGGGTTGACTAAAACAGGGAGACCACCTCAGACTAAAATCTCCAAACACAAATCCAACATGTTGCTGCATCAGCACTGTTTACACAAACATTTCTTCTCTTCAGTGTTTGTACTGAACTGGTTTAGCCTTTTTATGTGGCCAGCATTCTATCGATCACATAAGAGAGGACCATTTTGGATCTGCACTTAAGCATTCGGTCCAAAAGGGCTAAATGAGGACTTTGACTTGTTTGTTTTGGTAGTGACTTTATTGATTTTCAATGGTGCTTCTTTTTTTTAGAGGAATCCTTTGCTTAATCATTTAAGTTGTGTGGGTTAGTAAGTACAATTGTAGGCAAGGATATAATTAATTTCCTAATGCCTGGAAGTCTTTGTTTATGTTTTCCATTGTGTCTGGATGCTCTTTTGCATTAATTATTACATTTTTTTTACTAGTGTGCAGACTTGGATATTTCTTGTATTTGTAATTCATGTCTGTCTGCTGCTAACACAACATTGTTTCTCCATTTAGTTAAATCCTGTCATGTTTTGTCCTGCAATAATAGCACACTGTCAATCCCATGGTGTGTAACTGCCTCATTAAGTGTCAACATCAATTAAGTTAGGCAGATTATCTTGGTACGAGCTGTAAGGCGTGAGTGAAAGTGACTGTGATTGTTTGGATCTTTGCAGCCCTCCAACGGTCTCTTTCTTAGTGCTCTACTGGTAGTGCTGCCCTTGGAGTCTCTGGCCCACGGCTTGTTCCATGAGCTCGGCAGCTGCCTGGGAGGAACCTGTGTTGGCTATGCACTGGTCATACCCACCTCTTACGCCAGGTAAAGCTTTTTTTTCTCTGCTGAACATTTAGAAAGGAAGGATTCTTACTGTGCAAGTGTGTCATCAATGGTTCAAGTACGGCCACGGAACTTAAATATATGTCATTATTTATTTCTTCTTCATTTCATGTCACTTTTACTATCAAGTAAAGGTCAAAATGTCTAAATTAATCTACAAGTCTTGAAGCTCAAGAAGTACAATAGAAATACAGCATATATTTAAAAGCAGAATAAAGGAAAAAAATTGCAATTAGGAGGTAAAATGTGAGATCAAATGAGGAGTAATAATGGCTATCCTGATCTGTAAAATTCATACAGCCTTTTACCTAAAAGAGTGTTTCTCAACATTTTTTTAAGCTCCCTTAGTGGCATCTACAAAATGGCAACACCTCCTTTTTTGCTGCTAAACCCACTTTTGCACACAGAATAAAATAATAATTTCAAAACATTGTTTCCCCTTCCACAGCAGTCCAATTTTCCTTCCATAAAAACTAATAGCCACTGGACATGGATGAGATGTCAGGTGTGATGCTTGTGACAGCCTGTTACGGCCTTTTGTTTTGACTGTTTCACGGGTGCTTAAGGCTGACTCTGACGAGCATGTGATGGTGACTGGGAAATTACTCCCTGAAACTGAGTTCTACCAGTCTGGGTGCAACAGCATGTCCTTTGACTTTGCAAAACTTTCTGCATTTTTCATCCTGGAAATATGTCTCTGCCACTGAATTAACTTAAAGTAACAGTCATCACAGCCAAGATCTTTCATGCCCTGAAGTCTTTTAATGTATTTGTGAATGTGTTGGGATTTCAAGGTGGGGACCGCTGAGCTAATTTATGTCAAATCTTCTGCAAATTATTGTCAGCAAAAGATAAATGCAGGTGATGCTATTTCCTTTTCATTAACCCCTCAGATAACCAAAAACTGTGCTGTATATATTTGTGCTGTGTATAATTTGATGAACATTCATTATTTCCCATGAGCCAGCAGCTTCTACCTGTTCTTTTCTGTAGGTCAGTTTACGCATTGTTAAAGAGATTTCAAAATCTAGCCACTCTTCTAAACTTATGACTGATGCCTCCGTTGAAACTAACTTAATACTCATAATAGCTAGCAAGAGTCTGTGGTTCCAAAAGTACCCACCTGTCATCTCTCGTAAATACACTAAGCTGGATGTAAATGAGCTTGTTCAGGACTGATACAAGTTCTTAAAAGAAGGACATGTTGATGGTATGTGGAACTGTTTGTGAAGGATATCTTTTTAAGTTTCTCAGAATTAAATGCGACTCTGGAACTAAATTGGTACTTAACAGAGACAAGCATTCCTCGTCACAATGTGGAGAAGTGAAAAATTAGATGAAAAATGTTTGAGGATGACATGGAACCATCTTTGGAGAGTTACTGAGTGTAACTTTAGAAAACGTGTAAAATATTTATTTTTTGTGTTATTGCTATTAAATTTAGAATAGGATGTGGTAAAGCATTAAACTGTGGTCTTGGCCTGCTTTCTAGTTGTTCGTTCTAGGCACTACTGTAGTCATCTACAGGCATCTGATACCAAAAATTTTTGATCATTTCATTTGTGTTCAAACATCTGTTACTGAGTCTCAGTAACACTTAGAATGATTGTGAATATTTTGAGAAGAAAATAATGATTTTTAGCTTTCAAAGGAGGCCTAAATTGAGTATTTACTCCATATGGTTCTTAAACTGTTATCAATTTAATTTGGGTATGCCATAGGTAGGCATTTTAGGGTCATTTTACTAAAAAAGGGGAAATTTTAATCAGAACAAGTCTTCATTTTTGTGTAATTTAGAACAATCAGTTCAGTAATTTCTTCAGCTGTAATGTAAGTTGACTAAATTGTGATTATTTCAGTCATAAGAACATGCTGTTCCCTGTTATAAGTTGCACATCTTCCCTTCCAATTAAACTAATCGTATGCAGCAGCAACATGCAGTATTTATAGATGTGAAAATGAACAGAAGCACATTTGGCTGATGTCAAAGCATTTCTTGGCTTCACGAAGGGTGGCCACGTCATCACTGCCCCCTCAGTTAGCACCAATCCAATTGAATAAATAGGCGTATATCTACGCGTAAACAGGGTGTTAATCTTTGGCCCTTTAGGGATTTTTCCAGTGTTTCCTCCACAGCATACCAAGTTATTAAGCTGCTGCCGTTAGCTGTAACTGCTGGTGCCTCCAGCAAGCTCTTTTTTTTGGGGGGGTGGCTTTCAGCATAATTGATAATGAAATTTAACCATCAGATAAACAGTAGTGTTTCCTCATAGAAAAGCACATCAACTGTCTTGACATCTGTCATTTGGAAGAATTTTTTTTATAACCATATGCATTTCTGACCCTTTCAGCTAATGGATTCACATTCAGATTGCATCGCCAGTCTTACTAGTGTTTAAATCTTCAGGTGATTTTCCTCCCAGTGGAACTCTGGATACTCAGTATGCAAGGCTGTATCTGCCGGATCCATAGGGAGGAAAGGGCGCATGATGAGAATGCAGCTATGTATAATCAGCTGTTTGATGGCTGTGGGTCATATTTTCACAATGACAACATCCCCTCAGGGACATCAGAGAGATGGTGCAAGTAGACACTAGGAGGGTAAAATAGGTAAGTTGAAAAAACATGGAGGCAATCACAAGGGGAGAAGTAAGGTCGTAAACACTCAGAAAAAGGTGGCGGTAAAAGCAAGAAGGGACAGAGAGCAAAGGAGCTGGGTGGATTTTTAAAGAGGAAGAAGGGGATGAAGCTCTGGAAGGGCTTTGGAGAAAAGGGCTAGTTTTTTTTTTATTTTTTCTTTTTTTTAAAGGATGAAAGAGAGAGTGTTACAGAGGAAGATGTGGTCTGAATCTCAAACTACAAGATTTCAGTCACATGGATGCCATAAGATCTGAAAAGATTAAACAGGTTTAAGAGAATAGTGGGCTCACCAAGTCAAGCACAGGTTGTAACATGTCATTTTAAGACCAAGTGTACTTCAAATTGCAAATCTCTTCAAAGAGCAAGAAAAGATTAGGAAATGAAAAGCGACTTCAGAGAACTGCCGTCAACATCAGAACAGAAACTATCACATTACAGACTTGAGAATAGTTTTGTTTTTCTTTTTGCTCAATAAAGAAAAAAAAAAAAGTAAAATAACTCAATCCTTTGACATCCGTGTTAGTTAAACTCCAAAATCCTTGCAAGTGTAATGTAGGAGGTGATAGAAGGGGCACGAGGTGTAATATGATGGTAGATGCATGCAGATGTGTCCTAAGTGTGAAGTATGACTTTGCCATCCAGTTGGCCATGAATTACATCAAACCCAGAGATAAAAGAAAATATATGGCTGCACTGAATAGCTGATAGCCTTGACTTGCTGTGTGTGTCCCTTATCATCTGCTTGTTACTGTCGAGCAGGGCTGTGTGCCACACGCATCCACACTTTCATGTAAAATGTATTTGTCTTCAACTATCTTTGACCTCAGTTCTTGTCACTCACCTATCTATATTCCTCTTGCTTTTTTTTTTTTTTTTTTTTTTCCATTTTCTAACTTTTATTCTTGATTCTGTTCTCATCCCTCAGGCTAATGTCATTTCCTACAGCAGTGCTATCCCCTCCACTCTCCTCCTCCTTCCATCACCTATTCCCCCTCTTCTCTTATCTTCCCCAATCTGTCTTCTCTATCATTGGTATTGGAGACAGCTCCTCCACCCTGGTATGTCAATCTATCATCCTCAATAAAAAAAAAAAAAGGAAAGAAAGAAACCCTCAAAGTCATAAATCTATTGTTTGGTTGTGTCTCTTGTCTCTCTTCCACCCCTGCTTCTGACAAGCTTCCTAACTTAAGTCTTACTTTTAGTAGATAAAGAAGACAAATAGCCAAGTTTTTTTTTTCTCACAGCCTATCATTTTTCTTTCCTGCCCAGTGCTACTGGCCAGCCCACTCTGTTACCACCTGAGCATGTCCAGGAGCTGAATCTTCGGTCGACGGGCATGCTGAACAACATGCAGCGCCTTTTCTCCCACCACATGATCCAGACCTTCGGCTGTGACTACTCCACTAGCAGTGTCACCCTGGAGGCTGCACAGAACAAGCTGCGCAACTTTCTGGAGCTTCGAACAGCAGACGGACCTCGTCATGACACATATCTGATTTTCTACAGTGGACACACACACAAAGGCTCAGGGGCCTGGGCTCTGGCTGGTGAGAGCCACACACACCATTTTTTTTTTTTCTTTTCTGGTATAGCTTATTCTTTACCATCTTCAACAGAGGCCAGTCCTCATTGTTGAATCCCGTCCAGTTAATGTAATGTTTAAATTTTTATTTTATATGCAGTCTTTTTGCTTTTGCTTTTAAATCCAATGCTAACCTCATTGCGTGGATGTTTTTCATTTGTTGCATCACCACCTTGTGAACTTAGCACAAGAAGTAAGGACATTTGTGTTTGGATAATTATTATAAAATCTTCTTTTATAATACCAATTAGTATTATTTTACACATCATCGGAAAGCCTAATTAGCCACCTTTACCACGAGGTATAACTTATAACTAAGGATTGCGCATTTGTGGAATGTGCAACACAGCTAAACGTGTGAGATTTAAGACCAGTCAGGTGTGCACTAGTCATAGATGTATGACTGGCACCTGATTAGCACCTAATAGATAGACATACCAGAATGAGATCCTGGAGCCAGTGGTGATCCCATATCTCTAGAATCTGGGACCTAACTCCATCCTCCAGGACTGATTCATTGTGGAGTTGCATGTTGCAAAATGTGCATGTTTCAACTGCAGTGTGATGTATCAACTCCTTACTTTACCCACCCCAGCCTATTATTTATTCATTTGTCAAAAAGGCACAATTGTTACTTATCCTGCTATCTTGCATTTGGATGATGTAGTTTATAGAAATATTTTTCATATTCTATTCATTGACATTAGCTGCCATGTGAGCTTTTCCATCTCCTTTGTTTCCATTGTCTCAGTCCTTTAAGTCAGACAGTCCTTTCCAAATGGAAACTGACATGAGCAAAAGAAATAAGAAGAAATTGACTTAAGTATTGCAGCAGTTTATCACCATGTGAGCTCCACATCCTCTGTTTACGGGATTACCTCATGTATTATGTGTCTGTGCTCCTGCAAACATAAAAGATATATATATATTAAAAAATCTGAGTTTGGTGAATGCCTTTATTTTCAACACTTTTTTTGCATCTCTTCGCTGTTTCTCAAATCTTATCGCTTTTGCTGCAGGAGGCGAGAGTCTCCACTTTGCCCAGTTGATGGAGATCTGGAAGGAGAAGAACGCCGGCCATTGTTCTCGTCTCATTGTCGTCCTGGACACGGAGACTTCCCTTCCATGGGTCAAAGAAGTCCGCAGGGTGGAGGGTATCTATGTGGCAGTGCAGGGGGCTGAGCTTATAGCTTCTGGGCTGGACCCAGAGTCTGGAGAAACCCCGTTGCTCGGCGACTTCACTTCAGAATGGGTAGAGTTCAACTGCAACCCAAGCAGCGACACCCAGTGGTCTGAAAAGAGAAGGACTGTGATGGCTATGTACGGTGTGTCCAAACGCTGGAGCGATTACATGCTCCACCTTCCTACTGGAAGTGACGTAGCCAAGCACTGGAAGACCCACTTTCCCAAGGTTACATATCCTTTGGTGTACCTCTCCAACTGGTGCTGTGGCCTCAACCTGTTCTGGTTGTGTAGCGTGTGTCTGCGCTGCTTCCGGAGATGTAAACTAGCTTGGTTCCCTCCAGCTGTTCTGGACACTGGACAGGGCATTAAACTAGTGCACTCTTAGATGGGGGGGTAATAAAAAAACAACAACTTTAAATCTATACATGGATATGCAGAAAAAGGTGAAAACTCAATTCATTATGCATTTAACACATTCCAAAGTGCTAACCATACTGTACTGGTACATGGTACTGGTTTCTATATTTAACAAAAGGTTATTTAAAAAAAAAAAAAGTAGACAACTTCTTTATATTTGGGGATTGTTTTTTATGTTTTTGTTTTTGCTATTAACCTTATTTCATTTTTTACTGATGGCAAGCCAAACAGAAAAACGATAACTTTAAATATGTTTTTTTGGGAAAGGTGATGCGCTATTTTTATTTATAACATTGTGCCATAAAGAAGGAATTTGGAACCTCATTGTTGGTAACTTTAATAGTCAAGATATCCTTACACCTTTCTACATAATGATAAAAAGGACTGTTCTTTTTCCACTCTTGTTTCTTAGAAGGTAAGATTGTCTTATATTGTTATGTTTTTCCACATGTGCCTGATGTCAGAACAAATCTTAAATAAACTGATCAGAATAACGCTGTCTGAGGTGATTGAGAAATATGAATGAAAGCTACAAAATATATAGAAGCTATATATGTTTAATTAAATTCAAACAAAGAGAAAACTGGATGGTGAGACGTGATCAAATAAGGTCTCTTATCACGACTGGCTTCACACTCTGTAAACAGTTTCCGCTCTGTGGAGGTGTTAGCATTTCTTGGCTAATATTAGGATTTTGAGCCGCAGAGAAATGAGAATGAGTCAAGGGAAACAATACATGACATCTTGTCTCTGCAGGATTTGCTCTCTGTGCTTATACCTCTGTTCGTCCCAGCCATCTGGTGGATGTGTTCAAGGCGCTGCTGGGGTATTTCACTTGTTCAAGGAGCTGATGCTTGGTTCATGCCTGAAGGCTCCTTGCACAGAGCAAGTTTGGGGAGACCTTGAAAAGATGAAAACACAATAAAAATAAAAACATATCACCATTCACACAACAAGGAAAGCAAGAAGGATCATGCCACAAACCACAGTAAGCTGTTACCGATTGTATATTGCTGTTCTTGAGTGCAATACTAAAGCATTACTACAAGGTAAGTATTGGTGGTTGTGTGGGTGCATTCTTTCATTGCTGCAGCCTGCAAGCTGCAGTGAAAAGGTTAGGTCAGACATTCATGTATATAGCAGGAATCATTTATAAGTATATTAGATTACAAGGCCAGATTCATCTCCTAAACTGGATTATGTAATAAAACAAGCAGCCACCTCTAAGGCCTGTGTGGATGAGCTTAGTCAGACCACACAACAGCAAGCTCTCTTAAATACAGACATCAGCACAGACACGTGCACATACATCTATTCTTTACCGCCTTACTCTGTTTCTATTCTTTTCCAGCTAAGCCTAATGTCTGAATTATCAGTAGTGGCTGCCTTGGGGTACAGTAATCTGCCTGATGTTTGCCCTAAATTTATTTGAGGGAATTGGTGCATTTATAAGATTGATCTTTACGCAGGGATTAATTTAACAGCTGTTTTTGTTCATACTGTCTATTTTGCTTCTTTAGAAAGCACAGAGATGATGTTTTTTCTTTTTTGATACCATAATGATGTTATTGAAATACTTTCTGCATTTAATGTAATTATTTCTGCATATTGTTATCCTAAAATTTGCAGGAAAATCCTGATTTGACAGGTACAATCCGCTTTGTTTTGAAGGCTAAAATTAGCTCAGAACTCAAAGTCCCTTTATCACTTACAGCTCTGTATATTTATTTTTTTATGAATTGAAAGATAACACAGCAACAAATTGATTTCTTTGTGTCTAAATCTGATCTGAAAAAATGACGATAGCACAGTTTAATAGGCAAAAACGTTTACCAATTTCACTAACGATAATTAAAGTGCTATTAGCAGAAAACTTAGCATGTCTTAGTGTGGTGTGTAGTGTGTCCCAAGCTAAATTTAGGAAAATTGACTAATGAAAGAAAGTGTCGGGCCTAAAAATGAATCTACAGCAGATGGTCAGGATTTGAAAGGGATATCTTTAAGACACAGAAAAAAACAAAACAAAAAAAAATTCCAGCGAAGATCTGAAACTAGCACATGAGAGATGCAACTGGACCTTCAATTGATCTCCTGTTCACTGAAGCCTTGTCAGAAATGTTGTCCATGACAAAGTGGCTGATGAGAAGCCATTCTAAAGGAAGAGCCATAAGGATAAAAGGATGTAATATGCCAAATGACACAAGTACTGGACTAAAAATCGGTGCCGAAAGGTTTTATGTAGTGATGAATCCTCCTAAAGAACATGGGATTATCTTGACGGAGTATGAAACAAAAGGCAGTAATTATCGAAAGAACTTTGTCTTTCAAGGATCCTAAAGAAATATTCCTGAAGAATATATATATAAATATATAAAGAAATGAGGGTTATATATTAAATACAAGTCTATTCTGGGAAACAGAAATATTAATGGAAGGAGAGATTACATTTCAGCAACAATTTTTTTGCCCTGCTTTCTAGGAGTCCAGCTTGCTGTGACTCGCAGTATGTCCGACATTGAAATGTCAAAGCCATTATCTCAAATTACAAGGGCGTTTAGTGGCCGTTTAACTGCACGGTACTCCCAACCATGCAGAGAGCTCGCCCAAATCTCCCTGCTCTCGGGGAGCTCTCTCAATGTTGCACTTTCTCTGACAACCATATGGTCATTTTACGATGATAGTTTATCACAGACGCCACATTATTTGGCAGGAAGGTACCTGGCAGCTGGCTTTGGGTTCATGTTTACAAATCAATCTTCTTATCTAACTTGGCAGGGAACTGAATAATAATTTTGAACACTACTAAGGGATTATTTTTTCATGTCTGGAACAGATTATGAGACTTTTCCAAAGAATATTTTTACTGCTTTAACAGACAGGAAAAATGTTTTGAACTTTGGAACATTTACTGCCTTAAGGACGTCAGCTAAATGTAAATGTTCCTTAATCAAGGCAGAGATATAAAAAGGTTATTGATGAAACATGAACTGAGGTTACTTGGGCAATGGGGAGGACCTTGTCTCAGTTATGCCACTTTTTAAAGTGAAGGTCAAGATTACGAAAGGATAAAGGGTATTTTGTGTGGGCAGGCATCCAGATCCCCTTTTTCCATTATTTTGAATCCATTTTAACATAACCCCCCTTTACACTGTTTAAATAGGAAACCAGCACAGATAAAAGCTAAAATTTAAATTTATGCAGCACAGACTGGAATCCGGTTGAGATCAAAAGGAATGTTAAATCTAGTGAGACTATTTTCAGGTATGCCATCAGAAAGATTGGTAGTTTTGAACTTTTCTTAAGTCAAACTGAGCTGCTGGCTCATATAAGTAGCCAAATATACTTAGTATAAGCCAAATGATGCTGATTTGCTGGATTCGATTAAAAGTGTAAATCGGAGGCTAACAAGACTGTCAGCAATCTGTGTAGGATCGGAGGTTCAGTAATTAGCTGCGTTGTCACAGTTGGGTTGAGACGGGACAGGACGAGGCTGAGCAGGGCTAGTGAAACAGATGAGTTTTCTATTCTTGGCTCACATCTGGGATTCCAGATGTCTTCTAAGTCAGCCAAGTTTTCACCCTGTAGGATTATCCCGCTCACAGAAAGCATTAAGTTCATATTTCCATACATATTTCTGTAAGGGACTTAGATTTTACCTCTTGTTAATATTAGTTTCTGTGGTTCTGAAGATGTGCTATGAGTTGTTTGTTGAGCATCATCTCATATATCTGTGATGCAGAGTTATTTATGGTCATTTTTACATATCTTGTGCTATTGTAAAGATTACCCCAATCAGCTCATATTTTTCTTAATACTCAAACATTTTTTTCTTAATTAATCAAACCTATAAAACCATCTCAATGATTTTCACTTTAAAAATACATCTATAAAGAACTTTGTGCTATTGATTTGACATTAGTGTGTGCATCAACAATGCATGAACATGTGTAACCCCAATTCCAAAAACTTGGGGCACTGTGCAAATCTCATAAACCAGAGTGGAAACAGCTAAAACATGCTGGGTAGCTTGGCACTCGGACACCCCTGTAAAAATAAACGAATATTTTACCCAGTATACATTTACATCATATAGCCTATTTAAACTAAGACATTTTACTATTTTATCCAAAATATTAACTTTTTGTCAATGAGTTTGGCAGATTATTGTAATAAATTTAAATTTTTTGGAAACAGAATCAATGATCATTGTAATGATGAAGAAATATTTGTATAGCACTTTTCTTTACATAATAAAAATTGCCTTCCTTTATTATGTGAATATTTTCAGGCCAATGACATTGTTATTCACGCAATAATAGTCCATAATGATGGTCTGCACAGGTCTATTTCCTATAGGCTTCTGAATGAGTGTGTTCAGAAAAGTTTTATTTGAACAGTTCAGTTCTTCTAGTTTTATTCTACGTACTTTCATGTTAGATCATCAAAGCTATGACACTATGAAAGCCATGGGTGGCTGGGTTTATGACATTTATGTCAGCACAAAGAGGGCTGTGCCATGTGATGGGCTGCATAGTGTTAAGATAAAGGTCATTTTAAAGCCATTTTACTGATGCTTATGGTGTCCTTCTGTAATGTTTTATAGATTTTTGTCCAAGTTTTTTGTTATATCTGTCTAAGAAAGTTATTTTGTTGCTCTATTGCTTTTGTTAAGCTTCTGTTTTGTGTTTGGTATTTCCCTAGTGTGGGATGTCTGGCTTCATGGCATCATGTTTGTGATTGCTTGCTCTGTCTTGATTGTTGCCACCTGTGTCCCGTCAGCCCCTGTTTATATATAGTCTTTTTCTCTTTTGTTACAAGCCCCTACTGTGCTTTCCTGTTTTGTTTTCACATACAGCTATATTCTGTAAATCTTACTGTGTACTCAAGTTTAAGTTTACTTTGTGTCTTAGCTGTGGACTACCACTCTTTTTTTTTTAATCCATTTTGGTGTCAGTTGTAGGCTTTGGCTATTGCATACAAACTTTATTTAAGATTTTTTTTTTTGTTTATACACCTGCCTGTTTATATACCTGTGTCCTGTTTTCAGGTTGTCCAGTTAGCCTACCGTAAAAGTAGGTAGTAAATAAGTAGTAATAGAACTGCCTAATTGACTTATAAAAATTAAGTATAGACTAAGTAGAATTTTCATTCATTCAATAAAAAAAGAAAAGAAAAGAAAAAGAAAAAAACACAAAAGGAGTCAGTAGTGTTTGGTGTTTATTCTTGTTTCTTTGCTGAGCTTTAACCGTCTGGAGGAAGAACTGTTGTCTGCCAGTCAGAAGTCCCCACTGTTGGGGGCACAACAGCAGTGTCTTTCTACCTGCTCAGAGACAAGCATTTGTACACCTAAGTACAATTGGGTACTGTTTTTCTGAGAGCTTGTCTTCTTAAAATTTCCAACTTCAGGTCAATGGATGTGCAGCCACCAGCTAATGGCAGCATGCAGGTGTGAAGACTTGAAAAATGCTTGTTAAACACACTGATACAGGACTTATTCTGACAGTGTGACATATTCCTACATCTTTTTGGGCCATTGAGGAGAAGCCACAGTTGAGGGCTGTGTATACAAACATTGACCAAATACTATTGCCTAGCATGCTGCTAAATAACATGAGATGGTGTGTTTGTGTACTTTAAGTTGTCTTAACTACATACCCTGCTAGATGGCAAGAAAAACTATTACTGAAAAATAACTGAAAATATTTTATAGCTAAAAAGCTGAAAGACTGACCTCTCAAACCACTTCTTGTGGTTAAACAACTTCAACATTATTTTACAGATGAAAGTAATAATAAACATGATTGATCAAATTTAATATGATATAGCTACATGTCTAAACATGATTTAAAATGGTATGAGTCAATCAAAAGCCTTTCTATGGGTATAGATGAGTAGTTACAGACTGTTGACAGGACTGTCCTGTGCAATACTTGAACATCTTCTTCAAATCCTTTATTGAGCAGAATCTAAAGTCAGACAAAATTAATGCCAGCCCAGCATATGCAATATGTCTCTATAGATACCTTGGATGGTCTCTCCAGCTAATACAGTGCTGATGTATGAGTCACTCACCTCAGCCTGCTCCTCCAATCTTTAGCCCATCTGCCTGCTAGTAAACTGAGTCTGGAGCCCCACTCATGGTCCCTTTTCAACCATAACAGCAACATACTCAGGCACTACAGACATACCTGTTTACTGCCTGTAGCAAGTAGTTAGCTGGCCTTAAGGGTAGCTCAGGCATTAAGAAAGGTTGGGTTGAAAGGGGATGAAGGTATGGATGCTTCACAAGATAACAGACTTACAAGAGGTTATGTGCTTTCCTGCATGTTTTTCACAGGTTGCTTACCTCTGTACTCGTAGGAAACTGCTTCCCTTGTCGAGGTACTCAGAATCTTAAGTATGTGTAGCTTTTTGCACATTTACTTTAAAACCATTCAGCATGACATGCATGCAGAATTTATACTATGACCTTTCTCCAGAGGCAGAAAAAGTCCTACAGAGGATTTGTGTGGGACTTCTTGGAATTGCAAGGTTTGTTAGATACACCTTATGGTTATGAAAAAAGAGCCAATTCCAATTCGGAATTAAGCAGAATTTTTGCATTTTGAGTTTACAGTTGTTCTTGAACTTTTAGTCATGTAATTGGGTGTGAGTGTTCATGTATGTGAAAGCAAGGACATTAAAGTATTTGTTTTGCCCTTTATGTGTGTGTAATGTCAGTAGAATCCATTGAGATTTAACAAGAGCTTGTTTGATTCCAGTCTCACAGCTGGCTCATGCTGTTATCTAGGCAGGTTCTTAAAAAAATGGAGCAAAACTTGAACAATGACAAGGAACAATTACTTGAAATAGTGAAGAAGAGTACTTGTCTTGCGTTATCGCTTACCTTAGCCATCCAAAAATCAGAAGAAAGAGTAGCATTAAAGAAGAAAATTTTGATTTATGTAGGGAAGACCATGTGCTTAAGTGATTTAAAGACAAGCAGAGGGAAATAAAACCATACCAGACCTGAAGAGATCAAACATATTTACATGAAATGGTGTTCTGTATTTAGAGATTTATTCCTGCTTCCACTGGTTGTACTTTTCTGCCCATAAAACAGAATACTGACATACATACTGAAAAATGCACTCAGTGTTTGCCCACACAGATGGTAATGCCAGGGTTTGCTGTGGGAATTAAAAGCAGGATGAAGCCCTTGTGTAGTTAAACTGCTGTGATCGGAGCATCATGCTGTTGGGCCATTGGGCAACTGCATGGAATAGTCTAATTTAAAAGAAGATGACTGCATGGCTCTGAACAGAGGCAAATAAAAAAAGGCAGGGATACACTCATGTAGGTGAAAGCAAAAAAGCTTTTAAAAAATAGTCAAAGAAGTATAATCCCATTGAGGACTGCCATCATCCTTGTACAGAGTGGTAGTATCCCAGACTCAATTGTTTCGGACGGAGTGCAACTGCTTAAAAGGAGAAAATCACTGAGAAAGAAAACTGGAATAAAGAGAAGCAGGCAGTGAAAAGAAGAACAAGCAAAGAGAAACAGACAGATGTGAGAAACCAAAGGACAAAATGTTGTCTTGGCTTTAAAGAAAGAACTTACAATATCTAAACTGCAATCTCATTGAACTGAACAGAACTGTATCTTGTAATGCCTTAAATAGAAATTATATTAAAATATGTTTTAATGCTTAATGCATTTAATGTTTTATGTAAAGCACTTTGAATTGTCTTGTACATGTAATGTGCTATACAAATAAACTTGCCTTGCCTTTGCTGCAGCAAAGCTGGAGAGGCCTCTGACTGAAGACACAGTTTTAATATATTTGACAAGGTATGCAGCATTGTCATTTAGGTCTAGCAGCATGTGCAACATCGTTTTATACAATCTGCTCTAGTGGCTCGAGTGCTGTACCCAAGACAGAGCCAACCTTCCTCATCCAAAGTCTTAGTTTGTTTGAGTCAGTGGTTATATTTACATGGTTTACAAAATAAAGTGATTATTTTCTGATTACCTTAACCAAGTTGGAGTAAACAATCATCAAATCAAGCTATGTGGAGTTTTAATCACAACTGCATCATGCACACATGTAAACACCTTAATTGCATTATTTAATCCTGTTGGAGATTGTCAGGGTAGTTTGTTATACACACATTGTCTTACAATGTATGCCCTTAACTCAAGAGTTGCCAGGTCTGCTCATTTTGAGCAACTTATGAACACCCTTGCTTCTTTTGTTCTTGCTTTTCAGTTAAGTTATTCCTGTTACAGCATTTAAGAACACTGGCATTGGCAGAGTCTAGTGCAGAATTGGAATACTGTAATAAATATGAAACAATTCTGGGGTTAGGTTAAAATGCAAGTGGGCAAGCATTTTGATTATTGAGTTATATGAATATTATCAATGGTGTTGATGGGTGCAAACAATACAAACGCAACATGAGTATGAGTCGTGACACGAATAGCTTATTTCTCAATTATGTACACACCAGACTTTAATTATTTAGATAAAACTCGCTCTCCTGTGTTATCCACTGCATCTGATTTTGTCCCACAACAAATTACTGCATAGACAAATACCCCCCAAACATTAAACCTCTGGTGGAAATAAAACCATAAATCTTATTACAGCTCTTTAGATAAAGGGTGCTTAACTGGCCTACCCGAAAGAAACTAAAAGACAATTTTTCTTCTAAACTGAAAATTTAAATCTTTCTTCATCCAAAATTTGCTTGCAAATTTTCCCCATGTAATCTATGAAGAAAACAGAGTCATCTCCAACTGTTATGTTATTTACAGGTAAATAAAAAAAATCTTCTGTAGCTCCGCTGTCAACCTGTTTTATCACCTGAGGAGCTCGTTGCATTTTAATGTATTAAAATATGCTATATGGATTAAGTTTGAATAATTTAATAATTTCTTATTCTAAACATAGAACATGATTAAAGCTTGCTGAAGCAGCTCCCGTGGCGGTGTTTTAATGATGCCTTCAAGGACACAGTCATGCCCAAAATGTTATGTGAACAGTTTATTATATATTTTTTTAATCATTATTTCTTGATAGGCCTGGTTGACATTCTTTTCTCCCTGACTATTAATCTGATGTTGGCCTTCCTCTTCTCTTTCCCATAACTACTTCTTCTCCTCAAATTGCCAAGCTGCTGTTTCAGTTGAGCTGTTTTTACGCTCGGCCTTTGATCACATTTGGTTTAATTACCTCTGCGTGGACAACAGGGGCGTTTGAAATCATGACCTGATGCATATTCAATAAATTGACTGAAACAGAAAATGGGAATGATGTGGATTCATCTCCATGTTGTGGATTTATGCAGTAGTGACCTTTGGATAAAATCTGTCTTACTTGGAGGGAAGACAGAAATCCTATTAATATTAGGTTAACAGTGAGGAGAGCTACATGCAAGCTGTAAACTACATCAAATAAAATGTGTTTACTTGTAATTGTGTGATATTATAGAAGAGTAAGCACACTAAATATTTAAAGTCTGTGTAATTTAGGAGGATGTATCTCTCATTCCTGCAGCTTGTTTAGTTTTGGTTTTATTGTAGATGAGAACTCATCATCCTGGTATAAAATGGCTTATCATTTAGATTAGTTTTGCATCTTTTATAACTTTGAATATGTTGTAATTAATTCAGAACAAAGGATAGCTATCTTCTTGAGAATGGATACTCTTGAAAGCATGATTTGAGATTGTGTTTTCTGATTAGTCAAATTCCAAGCAAAGTTTGTTTCCAGTGGAAAGACTCTTTCCTCTTTATATACTTTATATTTTTGAAAACAGAATAAAAACACAATGACATGCGAATTAAGAGCTCAGTTTAACAATGCAGCTAACAGCTATTTATCTGCAGCCGCTACTGCTAATCATCCAAACATTTAAGAAACACATCAGTTTTCAACGCAATTATTTGGAAGGATGCAGTGCTTATATATGTATAAATACAGTATATATATA
>JBAMHW010000026.1:15217790-15231568 GCA_037177495.1 Rhadinocentrus ornatus | reverse complement strand
TTGTATGGGGTGGACAGGTGTCTTTATGCAGCTATCGACCTCAAACAGGTGCTTCTGATTTAGGATAATAAGTGGAGGGGAGGTGGACTTTTTAAAGGCAGACTGACAGGTCTTTGAGGGTCAGAATTCTAGCTGGTGTTCAAATACTTATTTGCAGCTGTATCATACAAATAAATTGTTACAAAATCACACATTGTTATTTCAGGATTATTATTATTTTTTTTTTTTTTATTATGTCTCTTACAGTGGACATGCACCTACGATGAAAATTTCAGACCCCTTGAAGATTTCTAAGTGGGAGAACTTGCAATGCAAGAATGTGAAACAGAATCAGGCCTCTCTTTGCAACACTTTCAAAGTGCTTTGGGATCCTGAATGAGTAAATGGAAAACAATAAGCTACAGAGCAAGGGACTGTCACTGAATGTGCAGTAGTCTGTTTTTTTTTCAATATGAAGGGGGAGAAACTTGTCACTAAGATACAATTCAATACAATACATTTATTTACATGGTAAATCCAGAGTTTATGCTTCCAGTGTTCAGAATTTTGGTATTACTTTTGACTTATCATGACAAGGTGCATATTTATTACATAAAAATATCGTAACTACTTTTTTTTTCTTTATTTTAATTCAAGGGAAGATAAACAAAAGTCAAGCCCTGACCTGCAGAGAGAAGTAGCTGCCAGGCAGCTGCATGTTTTCTTTATTTACTCCTCAATGATGTTTACTGGTGGCTGAGAGATTGGAGTTGCAACATCAGGGACTGACTTTTATTACCCATGGGTCCTTTTGTATTCTTGGCTGTCCACTGTGAAAAAGCTATTTATTGATTGTTTCCAAGGAGGGAAGGGGATTTGGAAACATGCACAGACATAGCTGTGTTGGCAATCTCTGTGGATCAGCTTCTTCAAGATGTGTTAACAATGCAGGAAATCACTTGAATGATCAACATTTTCTCCCTCTTTTGTCTGTGCTTTTGCAATACTGCCCGTTGTATGCAAGCCAACAACCGATCCCCCATCACCACCACTACAAGAGCATTTACATGCATGTATTCACACATACAACCACATATAGAGTATGTATATATATATATATATATTTTATTTTTATTTTATTTATTTATTTTTTCAAATATATGGATGTTAAAGTGTGTTTACTGTCATGCACAAAAGCTGTGCCTGTATGTCTGCATTTTAGACACGTTCATGGGCTTGTGCTGCATTACAGAGAATTAACTGACTGGATAACTTTAGCTCTCTCTGTGTTAATTAAAACAGCTTGTACTCAAAATGATGGTGCTGCCATGGCAAGATTTTAATTAATTTCTGAATGGGTGCTTTTTTGGACACAAGGATGTTCTCAGAACTACCAATGTCAAAGCATCCTGTGTAGGTTGACTAAGGTATTATTCTTAAAAGTGATTAATTAAGGTCGGGCTGAACACAGATGATTTCCTAACTCAGTCAATACCACTGCAGGCTCACTGTTTATTGTCCTTTCGCTAAAAAAAGACACATTGCTAATGAATGAAGTTATATCAAAGGCATAAAACATCAAATGTCTTTCTAAACCGTTTGCAATGGCTCTGTTAAGATGCCTGTGAAATATGCTCCCCTTGGTCTAATGGTGTTTGTTAATTAATTCCAAAGTTATATCACATTCCTGTATAATAAGGTGAGCAGAAAAGATGTTGCCAACAGGATGTCCTTGCCAGCAGCTGTGTTATCAGTCAATAATGAATTTAGATGACCCATGCGATGCAGAATAAATGGCCTCACTCTGAATGTAAACTCAAAAATTTATATGCCTGGTTACCAAAAGCATGCATGCTTAAGAGTATGTGTGTGTTTTCACGCAGCTGTACACCTCATGTGGCAGTGAATATAAGGGAACACCTGACCCAGAAAGTAGTACAAGCAAGGTGAGATATTACACCGTCGAGCTCTCCTCCCCACCATTTATTTCCAGCAAGACCTGTAATAATGCTTGTACTCTGGGCCAAAATTGCTTTCTGCCTTTCGGGTCAGTACGACTGGACCGCAGGGTGGGGGAGGGTGTTGTTTCTGTGTAAGCGTTTTCTGCTTATTTTCATGTGTGTGTATGTGGTTGGTAGAAGCCTGTGGTCAGCCACCATGCTATGGTCATATTAGTAAAGTGATTTATTTGTGCAAAAAGAGCAGGCAGTCTTTGTAGTACAGGTTTACGACAGCATGATAGAGTGGTCTCCAGGCACTCTGAATTTCCACATTCCTCCTCTTTCACATTTCTCCTTCTCACCTTTTGCTACACATAAAGCACTTAATTTATTAGAGCTGCGATGTTATGAATAATGCACGCTGTCATGTTTTTTTTTCACAGGGTGCTTTCATTATGTGCAACAGCATGACATAGCCAAATATTTATCCCCCTCTCAGTCTGAGCAGCCAGGAGTTGCGTTTAGATGAGAATGAGACGAATGAACCTTTTACGCCCTCTGATGACACAGTGCTGCAGAATTTAACAAAGTTCAATTACAACTGTAATTTTTAAAAATATTAAGCATAAAGAAAAGAAAATACCCTGACCAATCTGGATGCAAACCTGCATGCTGCATGATTTGTTGTGAGGTAACTGTTGGGATTGTATTTGTTACTGCTATTGTCATGTTTTGTTTCTGCTATTTTTAATTCAGAGATCCTACTAGGCATGGTGGTGGTGGTGCTAACTTGAGATTCTAATCACCTGGTGGTTATGGGAGATGCTGTTTGGCTCAGTCAGCCTACATAAGAGCCAGTCTGCAGTCCACTCAACGCAAGATCGTTGCCTTACCCAAGTGGTACAACGCCGGCCATTAAGCGAATCGGTTGAGTTTTTACAGTCTGACTCCTAACATTTTTGCTCTGTCTACCTACCTTTACAGAAGAGTCATTTACCACAAGCTGTCATCTGGGCCTACTGCACTGCCACCACCCCTGTTACTCCTCCAAGGACTGTATTCACTACAATAAACCATCTCTTACCAGTTTACTGAATCTGCTGTCTGCCCTCTTCCTGGTTTCTGCCTGTCTTCCTGCAAACCATGACAGTAACTCATTGTTTTCATTTGAAAGCATGCTGATTGACCTGCTTTGACATTTTCAACAGTGTCGCACAAGCTCATCAGGCGCTCAGAGTTCTGCTTGAGAAATCACGACCAATCATGTTGAGTTATGCAAAGGGCTCTTAGAAATGTTAAGGGCTGGAGATGTACAGGAGGCAGCCTCAGTTCAGTTGAGTCCTAATCATTTAAACTTTGAAATATTCTTCCTCCAAGTCTAAACTTGAAGCATGACTACAATGATTTCTCAGAAAGAGCTTGCTAATGGAAGGAATACACTTTCATTCACTGTCAAACCCATACAGTGCATTTTTAATGGCAGCTATGGGCGAGCATTAAAATGGGTGATTAAGCAGAAACAGAATGTCCTCCCTTCTGAAGTATATATTGAGAAGCTAAATGCTGTGTCAGCTCTAATAACAGCATTGTCATCAACATCTATTTTATCATTACAACAAAACGGACCTTAGTCTGCACTTTGCTCACCCTCGTACACTGAAACTGCCAGAGGTGAAGACAAACCAAAAACTCACTAACAAAAGGGTTTAATAAGAATAGCTTCTCTTTGTGCAATATTGGCTCTGCATTAGTTTTTTTTTTTTTATAAATTATTAGAATTGAAAGTCTTTCTGTTCTAGACATGTAAATTGTGTTCACAGAAAGAAAGTTTGTGGAGAAAATGGGGGAAATCTTATCTTTGACCCAATTCTTGTTAATAACACTGAACACATACACGGAAAAGCAAAGAAATATTCCAGTTTCCAGATAAGCTCTTTACAAACATTGTAGCTGACATGTTTGAGTATACTTGGATGCAACCTGTTAAACAAAGCAGCACTCAAAGTGGCACATTTAATTTTCCACTGTGGTTAGATTGAGTCAGCTGTCATCGTTTAGCAGGTTCATTGTCGATTTCTTTGGTTTAAACGTGGGTTGTGTTACAACCAAATTTGTGATAATAATATCTCCCTCGATATTAAAGATTTCAGTCATTTTTAGTGGAACCAAACATAAACAATGCTGCAGCATGGATACTTGTTCAGGCTATTGACAGTAGATTGTCACTAATATATTTAACTCCAGTACTCTTAATTTTCTGCTAAAAAAACATTTATAAAGAGCAATGACCAGTGTTCAGAAAGTTCAGTTTCTACACAAACTAGTTCAAAGTTCAGTTCACACATTTTTCAACTAAGTTCACAGTTCTACAAATGAACTAGTTCAAAGATCAGTTCGCAGATTTTAAAATGAACTAGTTCACTTCATAGTTCAAAATTAAATTTTTTAACTAAGTTCACAGTTCTACAAATGAACTAGTTCAAAGGTCAGTTCACAAATTTTAAAATGAACTAGTTCACTTCATAGTTCACAATTCAAATTTTTTAACTAAGTTCACAGTTCTACAAATGACCTAGTTCACAGTTCTTTTTTCCCAATATGTTGCTGCGAGCTATTGCCCTCAGAATACTGAGGGTAGAATACTCTTATTGTTGCCACCCATTCCGTCCACGCTCGTCACCAGCTGCAACTTTTACGGTATAAAAACATGTAGAAAAACGTTCTACGTTAACTGTTTTTAAATGAGGAATTATTCAACTATCTGAGGCAGGAACCAAGCTGAGGTAGAAAACAAAGGATGTACCTTAAAGTGCAATATTTAAAGTACAAAAAACAACAAACATTATTTATCTTTTCATTAAGTCACACTTTAATTTTTTGTGAATCGATTTTTTTTTTCTGACTTGTTTGTCCAAAGAAAAGTTGTAGAACTTGTCATAAAAGTGCAATATTCAGCCCACATGAAAAAGTAGAAAACAAAACAAAAAAAAGACATGCAAGATCATATGTCTTGCAATTGTCAAGTTTATGAAAGCTGAGGGTTCCTCTTTCCTCAAATGCTGCAGGTCTCTGACAATATACTGTAAAAGGTTTTTCAGCTGCGGCTGGGTGATGAAGACAACGAAGCTGCTGCTACTGTACACTGTTATTAGTTTTAGGTGGTAGAGGATCTGCTTTAGCAAGCCGTTGCCAAGTCTTTAGATAGTTTTAAGTCAAATTTAAGTTTTTAGTTCACATACCTTGTAATTCTAGCTGGGTGCTTAATTTCAATATGCCGTTTCAGGTTTGCTATTGACATTGTTGATGTCCGAAGTTGCTTCTTGACACCCGGCGGGTAAAGTTTACATAAAAAGACAAGATTTCTCCCTCCTGGATCATCACTGACCTTTTCAAAAAATGATCTTAAGTGATCATACGAAGATGCTGTAGAGGCAGAGGTGGTGCTGCTACATTTGTTAGATCTTGCCTTCATGTTCCACAATTTGATGACGCATGTATTGAACGAGTTTATTGAACAATTGTTCATGAACTCGTTCATATTTTGGGTGAACGTGAACTGAACGTACTGTATTTCTGCCTGATGAACGTTATTGTGAGCGCGCTCAATCTGGCGTTTGTGAACGGCGTTCTCTCACAGTTGCCAATAAGAGCAAGCTGTGACTCCTTGCGCTTATTGGCAAGTGGTGTTGCCAGATTTGATTTTTTTCACCTACATATTAAGGCATGAGTACCATGTGTTTTAGCTGGGATTTTGCCTGGAAAGCTCCATGGAAATGTGGCACTCTCTTGAACAAAGTACAACTGTGAGAGGACGCCCTTCACAAACGGCAGAATGAGTGCACTCACAATAACCTTTCATCAGGCAGAAAGTTCATGTTTACCCAAAATATGAACGAGTTCATGAACGATTGTTCAATGAACTTGTTCAGGCACAACACTGGCAATGACCGTCCATCTAGCTGATCTATAGCAAGCATGATTTCTGCAGGTTAAAGGAAATCATAGAAACTATCAAATATATGCCAAACCAGGAGATATGGAAACAAATCACATTTTGCAATATGCTGAAGAACAGGGGCTTAATGTGACATTGAATGCTGGCATCTAATCACTTTCCACTTGTAACTTGTAACCAACCAAATTCAGGAGTCAAATGATTATGAGATGAGAAATGATGAGACATTTTATTTTTAACTGAGACCCATTTTGCAGGCTTGAGCTAATTGCTCCTCCATTGTAGGTACTTTTGCCATGCTTGTTACCAGGAGGTTTCAAGAGGTTTAGTATTTCTTGCAAGTTGTGGTGGAATAACACACATGCTGTGACTGCTTGCCCTTACTGCTGCTGTTACTAGAGACACTTGCCCACAGTGGCAAATATGTTGCAGTGTATTCTTTGTCAACTTGATTTGTTTGCTGTAAAACAGCAACAAATTTCCCCTCAACATATGATGGCTTCAACAAAGGCAAACATTTGAGATGGTATAACGTGATACCATTGCAGTAATAGTTACATTTCAGCCTATTCTCATCCTATGACATATTTTGCAAAAAATTTGACTTGAGCACAAAATGAGCATTGGCAATAGTCAGGGCTTAATTTGAGCCGGATTTAGCTGGAACGCGTTCCGGCACCTCCGAAGTTGGATCCGGAACCTATTTTATTGGATCCGCCACCTGCTGTCACTATTAAAAAAAAAATCGCCTAAATAAAAAATATATATAAATGTTTGTTTCGTGTTTAGAATAGTTTTCTGTTTAGTTACTGTATATTCCCTGTTTAGCTTACACAAAAATTCTTGTGTTTGCATAATTTAGAGGTATTCTAAGGTGAATTTTAGGCTACAGAAATGGAGGGAGAGGATCAGGTAACACTGGCACCAGTGATGAGATTGCAGTTAGCTTTCACTCAGACGGAAAACCTTTATAGTCCGAAGAATACTATTGCTATTGTGGTTTATAAAAGAAATGTTACCGTTTCGGCCTAGTTTTTATTATCTTTTATCTTTTTAAATTTGGCACCCAGTAAATGCTGATGTGGTGATCATGTTTTTTTGGGTTTTTTTGTCAGGCCAGCGTTCGGAAATTTAAAAAAAATTTGCCCTGTTATGCGCACAGTGATGTTTGGATTTACTTAAAGGGGTTAGTATCTTGGCCGTTTGTGTGTGTGTTCCATTACTTCGAGCTCCCCTTTTGAGTCGCCGGAATCACCCCCCCTCTGCGTTCCGGGTCCTCCCGCTTTACAAATTGAGCACTGGCAATAGTGCCATGTTTTACCAAGTGCAGCTAGATTTAATGCCAAGAGCAAGCACATGCTTCATATTCTGGTTGATATCTTCTGGAAGAAATCTTGGAAGATTTGGAAGAAGCTGCAGGATTAAGTTGCAGAATTTTGAGATGTCTTAGTTTACTCCTGACTAAATGGTTGCATGTGGCAACTTGAGCACAGTACTGCATGCAATATTCTTCTAATCGGTCTTATCTATTGAAATTTGACACTTAATATTCTAAATACTTACAGTATATGCTATCTGCCATTCAAAGAGAAACACCTCACAATATGGCTTGTAACTCATGTGTCTTGTTAGCAAGATTAGCACCAGCACTAGCTTTGTTAATTTATTGTTGTCACGTCAATGAAGTGCAGAAGGGGAACATATATTTTTATGTTAAACCAAGAAAATAGTGGCACAGAGATTAACCAAGAAAAGAACATCCATACTGGCTTTAATCATAAATATTGAGGTCACACTAAAACTAGAAATTAAAGTGTGACTTTAGCTTGTCAGTTTACACTCTCCCACACAATCCTGAAGAGGTCTAATCAGGCAGGGTAAGTGAGAACACCTGTGTGGGTTGCTCATAGCCTTGAAAAAAAATCTGAAAAGCTTGGTCATAGTTTCATCTGATTCATCCTCTTCTGTGCTAATATTTCCTGTGGCTCTGAACCCAGCTATTCCTCACCTGCCCACAAACTGTAATCATCCCCCGTTGTGTCACATGCTGCACACCTGCTCCCTATTACTCATCAGTTCTAACATAAATTTGCCAAGGCAGAAGGGCTCGGACTGGCCTATATTTTTTGTTTCTGCTCACTGAAGTTTGGTTTTCTTTCTTATTAACAAAAAAATTATCTGCAATGAGAATAACAGTGAGAGAACCTGATGTTTACTTTAACTGTGGTTAGAGTAAACTTGGATTACTTAACTCGTGGTAAAATTAGGATAAACTGGGCTCTTAAAATGAATGTTGTTTGACAGCTGCTTTGCTTGTTTTGTTTTTTTGTTTTCTCCTATTGATGTTTGATAGTTTTCCTTTTAAAACACAAAATTAAACAGATCTCAGAAGACAGATCTTAAAAGAAATTCAATGTCCTTCATATGGTAGAATATCTCTCTGCTATAGTTTGTGCCTCCCAACACAAAAAAAAATCTATAATTATATTGAGACACTGGTGACAGAGAATGTTTTTATTAGCGGTGGAATAGTTTTCACTGTGTTGGTTACAGACTTAGAGCTGTCCTGGGCCACAGGGAGTGGATTGCCTATTTGTTGCATCACTGGTTTAGCAGTCACGGAGGTGGGTAGGGGGACTGGAAGCAAGGCCCTGGAGGAAGCCAGCATCCAAACTTTTAGGGAACAGTTATTGGATTTTTACAAAGTGCATCTAGATACTGAAGACTAACAAAAAGACAAACAGCCAGGTGGAAATCTTGTCCAACAGGGGGGGAATTACAAAATAAATAAAACAAAGAAAAAGATTACTAAAACTTGTTCATCTCTTATCTCAGTGAGTATGTTACTCAAGCTGTATGCAAAACCTTTCTAGATGTAGTGTAAATTTAAAGGGACCTGGATATTGATTACGATTTGATGTGAATCCTAAAACAGATGAGCTGCTAATGCCTGAGGAGCTTCAGTCATACGTACAGGCAGCTCACCTCTTTGGCCTGCAGCCAGCTTTCATCCAGCCTGCAGCTGCAGAAAATCTAAAACCGATGACTTCATCATTTTTGCCAAGTGACCTTTCTGGCATCTCTTTTTCATTTTTTTTTTACTCTCCTCCTTCTCCCTCCTTTTTCCTTCATACACACACCCTAACTATACGTCTTTCCCTGAGTGTCTGCAGCTCTTTAAATGCACACCTTGCTACCCATTCTCATTGCCTCCTACCTGTCCTACATCCTCCCCCTTCCAAGGGCATTATTCAGAGTGAGGTTGAACATGGCTTCAAGGTTAAGTGCTAGCACGTGTGCTGCCAAAAACTCTGCTGAGTTGTGGCAGTAGACACCACTGTGAATGCGCTCATTTGGCCACTCCACTGATAAGGTCTCATCCTAAAACTTAAAACTTGCAGGCAAGAATAAGCACAGGCAATCGATAGGTTTCAATATGGCCCTGCAGGCGACTATAAATGAAACTCAATTTTATTTTGCAAGATTGTGCATTTCTTAGATTAACAGATATTGATGGTCACATTGGCAGGCTACTTTGATGCACATGGCAAAACCTGCAATTCAGCTTCAGTTCGATCATTTGCTTTTTTTCTTTTCTTTTTAGTTTCAAAGGAGACTGTAGCTGTAAATACAGGGTCTATCCAGATAAAGCAAAAGACATTGTTTTGTTAGAGTGATTATTCTCAGAAATAATTTGCTTGGACCAAATGGTCTCCATTTCTTCCATTTGGCACTTTTTAAAAGTTGCAATTAGTAGGCAAACAGCAAAAAATGAAAAATTCTCTTTATAAATGTGTTATGTCCCCAGGCCTGTGGCCTGTGCCCATAATGTATGCATGGACTGCGGTCTCATTGCGTTTTAAGGATTGGTGGCAGATCCAGCCGAGACCTCCCCCTTCAGTCTGCACCCTGATGATTGGCTGCCGCCTGCTCAGGCTCTCACAACACGAACATCTTAAGGACCAATGAGGACCAGCTGTGGACTTTAAAAAAAGAGGAAGTAACTGCAATCAGGTCAGCTGTGTTTCCTCAGATTTACAGTTTGCCTCTGGGATTGAGTATAGACGCGGGTGATTTGGAGAATACCCTAATTGTGGTTCTGACCTAGTAATATTCCCCTTTTGTTTTGTGCACAATTGTGCCTGTGGAATTAAGTATTGAGAAGAGACGCTCTCACCGTTTGTGAGGAGCTGTTTTGAGTTGTAGTTTTGTATTCTGTTTACTCGTTTTATAGAGATTTTGTTTGAGTTAAGTTGAGTATAAAGATAAATTTAAGTTGTATATTTGATAAGATTATTGGATTTTGGTTTATATTTAATTAGCAGTTAAGTTTACTTTTACCTGTATAGATAATTGTTATTGTTAATTGTTAAATTGTAAACGGAGAAGTGCCGTAAGTTTAGGATACCTTTTGTTTGTTAGATTTTCATTTATTAGATAACCTTTAGTTGTGATTTAGTGTATAATAATTCTGTTAGAACCTGGATTGGGACAACATTTTGTTACATAATTATTTGAGTTGTCCGGTTTTCATTTTGTTGTTGACCCTGAAGACCCTAGACCCAAAAGGGGTCGTAACAAAATGGAAAACACAAAGTGACTCCTACAGAGCAGCAGACACTTTAAACTTTGGAGCATGTGTCAGATGACCAATCAACTAAAGTAAAATTCATTGAACTGGTAAAGCTAATTAAGTTTGTGGAGATTAACAATAAAGAGATTTTTTTTTAAACTGGGAAGAGAAAGTCTTTGAAAACACAGAAAGGAGGCCATTGCACAGTAAAGTCAATGTCTCTTAAATTTTTGTATTGTTTTATTTACAGTGTCAGACAAAGAAACAGACATATGATTTTACTCAGGTGACAGGTTCTGTTCAGTTTGCTCCTTTCTCCTAAAATCCATGTGTCATTGTTACATTTTATTCTTGGCCCTACGATTGAATTTCTTTTCTCACCTTTTCCTCTTCTCTGCGATTTTGTTTTTTCTCTCAGATACACACTCTCTCCTTTGCAACCACAGGGATGGAGTTAGGTGGTTACAAGGTGTTTGGGAGCAAATCATCCATGGTTACTGGCCCCACTGCACAAGGTCTGTGGTTTTACTTACAGGTCTGGAGGTTGTTGCCCACCTCAGGGAGGTAACTGTGGAGATTTAATGGAATCATTAAAGGGGAGCGGAAAAGCCTGTGCAGAATTATGGAAGAATCTGACAAGGGGTGGGGAATAGACACATATCTGATCTTAACTTCAAATTGCATTCTTGCTGTTTCAAGTAAGCATCTTACCTGCAGCTCCAGAACAAAGTCTAAATAAAACATACTCCAAGTGAGATGCTGTGTAAAAATGTTGGCATATTCTTTTTCTGCCATGCTTGGTATCCTTGAGCTTTAAAAATTACCCAGCAGCCATCAATCTTTGACTGAGATATGCAAAGATCCTGTCACTGATGTTCATATTTAGCTATAAGGACAACCTTGAGACCAACATGCCTGCTGATGTGAAGCTCCATATAAAGGCTACACAGTCAACTGAGGACACAAAGACATGAGTTATGACTTTCCCATGTGGGAGGGGGGAAGCAAAGGTGGAAATGAGTTACGGACTTGAACTCCTCTCCTGTCCCTACCCATTCTCATCTCCAAATTACCTACCCTGGTTTTTTCCACATAACCGTAAATCACAGCGCACGAATGGATGATTTTTCCATTTCCAAAGAGCAGAGAAGCCACTGTGGTGAATAACAAATAACTAGCGGGATCAAAGAGAGCCAAAAGACTAATTATAAGCATTAGTAATAAGGTGTGGGGTCTCAGGTTCATGGCCACCTGTCCAGAGGTTAATAGATGAAAGGAAACACGTCTCATTGGCAATGACGCCTGTTTTCTCTGTATATACAATCAGACTTCTTATCCATTAGCTCTCCATCTTTGACAAAATGGAAGCAAACAATGCTAATTGTGTTGTGGGGATGCAGTCAGCAAACAGTCTCCTTTTGATGCAGAGCTGTTTGCTCAAGACGTTGAACCTATTCTTTACTTATAACCTATTATCATAGAAACTCTTTGGCTGCGAAGAGCACTGGCTCTCATTGAATAAGGTTAAATTGCATGATAGTGATGGAAGCAATGTGACATCTGAGACATATGGTATTTGCATGTGAAATTATACATCAACTGGACTTTTTAAATTCTATCAGACAGCAAGTAGTAGCACACTACACTGGATCTTTGGCAGTAAGACTGCAATATTTTTGAATGCATGCGGGTAAGCTGGAGCATATTCCCAGCATTTTACCAGGTGAGAGGAAGGGTACACCCTGGACAGGTCACCACCATCCATTGCAGGGCCAACACAGATAGGGACAAACAACCATTCACACACGCACTCACTCCTAGGGAGAATTTAGAGTCACCAATTAACCTAACATCTTTTGATGGTGGGAGGAAGCCAGAGAACCCAGAGAGAACCCACGCATATAAGGGGAGAACATGCAACCTCCACACAGAAAGGCCACCAGCCCCTCAGGTTCACCACACCACCGTGCAGCCGCAGAATATACTGTATTTGAATCATTTTTATTCATCCCTGTCTCCATAGTAAATGTTGCAAGACAACCCTTTACTTTCTATTCTATTTATACACCAAAAATGTTTTCCTTTAAAGCAGGGAGCCCCCTAAAACAACCCAATTAAATACGTATCCATTTCCTACAGTAACATGTTCACCTTCAGTGGTCTTATTCGGAAATGGCTAAGTAACTGCCACTTGCTACCTCCCAGGGGACAAGCCTGTACCAACTTAAAGGAATGACACCACACTGTATCCTAAAGGCTGTGTTGGACATCAGCCCTGCACAGCAGGACAGAGAATGAGCCAGATGTCTTGCAAACAGATGAAATCTCATCTCCTTTTGTTTCTTAGTTGCTGCAGTCAGTGTCAGAGCTTCAATATGAAACAGAGCAGCAGGTAAATTGGAGTTTCTGTAAAGATAAAGTGAGCTGTGCCTGTTCTTGTAACCCAAACTGCACCGCTCTCAGTTAAATTTGTGCATCTGAGTGGATTCCATTGCTGATTAATAACTTGTGACTACAGCAGAGCCACAAATGTTGAACAGAATGACAACTAAACATTTTATAGATGCACATAAAAGGCAGATGTTGAATAAGCCGATGACTCATCAGTTACCAAAGATCTTTTTCTACCATAAGATCAAAACTTCTTCACATTAGAATTCCAGATGTATAACATGTTTAAATTACAAAAATCTAATTTTATGCAGATTGTAAAGCCAGTCCAGTTGAAGTCTAATGACCCTCAAACCAACTCATCCTACCAACTCATTCTACTTAAAATACCTTTCAAATAACAATTCCTTTTGAATAACTATCATATTTCTAACATAGATAAAATTGGAATATAAGTTCCTTATTCTGATGTGGTGTCACAGACAGAGAAACCCACTGAGCTAGAAACATACAGACGTTAGACATTTCCACTGAGCATTTGGTTTAAGGCTGGCAATACTGTCAGTGTGATTTACATCAGAAATATCTAGAAAGCAGAGATGTCTGTTTCATAATACAGAATCATAGATTTCATGAGAATTTTCAAGATCAGAATTTTTTCCCAACACATAAGGAAATAAATATAATTTCAAATTTGTAGAGCACTTACGACTTTACACCTCAGTAACATAGCTAAAACAATTTTTTACTGTTCTCTTTAATCTCATAGAGTCAATTTATCTTTGATCCAATTAATGAATATATAACTGATTCCAGCTGTTGACAAAAGGACACCATTAAGCCAGTCTTCTTAGTGTCATGTATGGCGGGTGGTGGTGAGGACCCAAATGCAGGCAGTAGCAGGCAGGAGGCAAAATGGTGCACGTGACAAGGTTTATTC
>JBAMHW010000026.1:15185255-15206489 GCA_037177495.1 Rhadinocentrus ornatus | reverse complement strand
AATTTGTTTGGCACAATACAGCAACCAGACTACCATTTTGCTTGCTATGATGCTGGACAAGACAGGTTAAAAAAAAAGAGAAATTAAATGTTTCCCATGATCAAACCCTACTTGCAGTCACCAGAAAGTAAACATGGAGGTGAAGTAAACACAGAATAGCTGACAGTGCTGATGGAAAGAAATGGAGCTGTTAATAAATAAATCTGGTGCATTTACTGACCCTTGTAAAGATTGATGATGAAATACATTTTAACCCTGAATAGCAGGTAAAGAGTGACAGATATACACTGCATGGTTAACTGACAATAATTGTCTTCTTCCTACATTGTGCCCTGCCATTCATCTTTTACTAGACTAGGTGATAAAGATAAGGTTTCCTGTTGGAGAGGAATCAGAAAGGATGGATAATGTGTATCACATAGCTGTACTGCACCAGGCAGGAAACCATTAGGAGTAATTTTGGTGATTGCAGTAAAAACACATTCTGCCACTGATGCTGAATTCATTTTGGTACAATAATGATCAGTTAAGAAATAAAAAACACTCATGTGTATGCCAGTTGTACTCTGGGCAGGACATGTTATAACAAATATAGTCCCTTCTTATCTGTCTGTGCTTATTTTATCAAAATTTTCACTTGCAAATTAAATTAAAAAGTGGATTTTTGATTCTATTACATATGATTCAGTAGTAGACAAGAGATTTTTTACGTGTGCTATTTTAAAAGAAAAGGGTTATTTAGATAGGCCTCTAAGTCAGTGGGAGTCAAAGCCTATAAATGAAGTTGCAACAAGACAATATTTTTATGCTTTTATTTTTATTTTTCTTTACAGAGAAATCTCTCACTGCGACCTGCAAGAGGTTTGGAGCATCCAACTCAACCTACATCCAAGTGGTTTAGTTTAGAAGCCCACTAACCTAACCTAACCATAACCTGTCAAAGTTAATGTGGTAGGGTATCATCTAACCATTGGTCAAACATTCTGGTTCGCTTCACCAGAGAAAACCTTTGCAGCTTAATAAAGAACGTCTGCTAACTTATCCTAACACCAGCTTAATTAAGAAATACATTTCTGTTTGTCTTAGTTTAACAAAGGGCACTGTTTCTTCAATAGAAGCACACATTGTTAGCAAAATAAATGTAAGCTTATAAACTATAATGTATATTTATATTATGTTTATTTGTAACAAAACCTTGGTCCCCTTTATGTCATGATTTTTTAACACGTAATTTGGTACATGCCAATTTTATCACCCGTCTATCACTTGTCACAGCAAAAACTGTAAACTTTGGATTCACAGTTTGAAGCAAAGCAGACCAAAAACAGTCAAGTATCAAAAGTATTTAGATAAATTCTGTTTTTTACAGAATCTGTTTCATCCATCCACATCCATGATCTGCACCCCACCCAAGACATGTTTCTTATTTGTGCAGAAACTAGCTAACAGCAGCATAAAGCTAGTACATGTCTAGCAGCATCTTACCAGAAAGCACTTCTGGCATGTTGGTGAGCCACTTAATGTTTTGTTTTGTTTGTTTGTTTGTTTGTTTTTTATTCAGGTCATCACAAGACTCCATGCAAAAAGTCTCCACCAGCTCATCAAAAGCCCTGGAGGCTTCTTCTGTGGTATTTTTGCTTTGGGCTAACCATTAACAATTGCTAAAGTCCTCTTTCTGCCTGCTGCTGCTGTACTGGCAGAGATTATGCTGGACAAAAATAAAACAGGAAAGTTAAAATCTGGCCCTTTGTCAAAGGGCATAGATAAAACGAGAACAAACATCATTGAACAAGTCGTGGGAAAACTTGGAGACCCCTTTTAACTCCACCGGGATGACACCACAGATCCATCCATAGTCCACTAGTCCAGTTTGGGGTCACGGGTAAGCTGGAGCTCATCCCAGCAATTAGCAGGCAACAAGAAGGGTACAATCCAGAGATGTGAGTGGAAATTTTGTTGATGCATTGACAGTGACTATATTTATGAACACGTTCTTTTTGCAAAAGTTTGCAGAGGAAAGCAACAACAGAGGATATTGTTAATTTTGTTAACAACTTTTTCATAAAAATGATCACCAGTTTTACTGACGAGGAAAAGGTTTGCCATGAATTTAGTCATGGATTATTGACACTCAATATATCTAAAATATGTTTGTTTAAAATGTTGGAAATTTGAAAGGGTTTTTTCAGTGATAGCATAGTACTGTTTATTTCTGTTTACAACCATAGATTACAAAGATGTCTGCACTGGTTAGCTGGCTAAAACAAATTATTCCACAGCAGATACATTATTTAAGAAGCCCTGCTTTAAGGGAAGTCCTCCTTGTATCCAACAATAAGTCTTAAATTCTTTAGATAATATTTAATGGTGTAATATGAGTAGAGCTATTCTGCAGCTCATAAGGCTCTATGCCTTATAAACTCTTTTTTCATATGGTGATTTATCTGGTGTAGAAAAATAACCTGTCTGGATTTGAGGGATTCATAAGCATGAACATGCATGCATGGTTAGAGCAGCTGCAATATGGAGCAAAAAAAAAAATCAGACTACAACACACATAATGGAGAGAGTCAATTTCTTCCCAGTAAAGAACCATTAAACTCTATACTATACTATATCTTCATAGAAAATATCTGTTTGCTGCTATGTTAATGTTATTGTTAGGTTTAGATAGCTATAAAAGAAGAATTACAGCTACACTACCGCCCTCAGACTTTTTGTTTGCATGACATGACATGCATAATAATGTTTTTGCTTTCTAGCTACATAAATGAATAAATTAAGTGATGCACTTTTAATTTGTAGTCATAACTTCATCACAAACCACTTCTGTCAAGAGTTTTCTAGATGTCTTTTTCATGATGACAGTCTACAGGGAAAAAAATGCTCCTGCCTACGGTCATTGCAAAACATTGGCAGCAAGCATAAGGCTCTGATCACATTTGGCCTGTATTTTTGGTTGATTCCAGCGGCTCAAAGGAAATGTGCACAAAATACACACAAATGACTGTTTCAAGAAGAAAAAGAAGAAAAATGGGAAGAAAACATATCACACTCCCAGGTTTGCTTTGTTGCTTTTCTTTTGTCAAAAAAAATAGCTTGCATCCATGTGGAACAAAAAGTATATGTTCCTAGTATTTTAACCAAATTAAGGATTATCAAAATGTGAAAAAAAGTGACT
The DNA here is from genome assembly GCA_037177495.1 of Rhadinocentrus ornatus. Taxonomy (NCBI): domain Eukaryota; kingdom Metazoa; phylum Chordata; class Actinopteri; order Atheriniformes; family Melanotaeniidae; genus Rhadinocentrus; species Rhadinocentrus ornatus. Next base: position 15,203,308 of record JBAMHW010000026.1, on the reverse strand, counting down.
TCAAAAATAAATCCTGGTTGAGTTTTCTTAGATATTTCAAATGTCAGTATTGGAAACTTTTCGTTTCCAGCTTGTATAAATTGCAGTATTTACCTTTGCAAACACATCTCCATTCGTTTGCATGTAGAGCGGTGAAACGAGATGCATTTACACTTGAGACTCACTTGAGATAAATGTGGGGATGCTTATTAATGCCAGGTATGACTCTTTTATAATATATCTATAGTTGATATGCAGTATATTGGCCCTATTTGGCACATAAACCCACTAACATGCAATTAGCCAAGGCAAGGCAGTTTATTTGTATAACACATTTCATGTACAGGACAATTTAAAGTGCTTTACATAAAACAAAAGCATTACAGATATTAAGAAATAGTAAAAGGCAGAAACAAACAGCATGAATCACAATAAAATCATAAATTACATTATAATTATTAAAAAGAGAAATTAAAAAGTTACCGTGCAGAATTCATTCATAGGCTCATGAGAAAAGAAATGTTTTTAACCTGGATTTAAAAATGTCTAAATTTGGTGAAAGTTTAATCCCCACTGGCAGTTTGTTATACTTGTTTGCAGCATAACAGCTAAATGCTGCTTCTCCATGTTTAGTCTGGACTCTGGACTAATTGACCAGAGTCTTTGGATCTAAGAGCTCTGCTAGGTTTATATTCTCTGAACATATCACAGATATATTCTGGGCCTAAACCGTTCAGAAATCAGAAGGGTTTAAAAATCTATTCTGTGACTAACTCGAAGCCATTATTGCTTGAAAGGAGGAATAAGAAAAATGTCCATTGACTTGGAAAATGTTGGTAGGCGTGATTATTCCTCATATCTTGATTCTTAGAAAATTTTGTTTTAGCTTTGGTCCCACCTTTTTTTTGCGTACCTATATGAAAATGTAAATTTCTGTACCTTTTTTTGCAGGAATCCTACATGTTAAGCTGTTCATATCTAAAGAAAAAGACAAAATAACTGGGGAAGAAAAAAATCTAATGAAAATCAGGTAGAGGTAAGATATATAAGCATTTTTATGATATGTCCTTTCATCCCTTTGTTTTCTTCAAGAGGCAGGATGTAGGCAACTACATCATCTCTGTACATTGAGATGGACCGTGTGTGTGTGTGTGTATGTGTGAAACAGAGCTAAAGGGGCAGCCATCCTTGCTCTCAGCGACCTTGTTTAATTCAGCACATACATTGAGGCAGTGTCACACACACACACAGCTGTGTACAGCTAGAGGCATGAAGCATCCAAACACACAATCATGCACACACATGCTTACAGTCATGCATCAAGCGCACACAAGCACACACACCTTGAGGCTGAGGACATATTTTGTCATTGCTGCTTATCAGCAGATATATACCACAGACAACTAAAGTGCCTGTGTGGGCTGCTAGCATACAGAGGATATTTTTTAATTTTATCCTGTGATTATGTTCATGTGGTGCATATGTAGTGTTCCTACTGGACATAATATCATTCCATCATATATGTGCAAGTGAAATTTTAAATATTGCTCTGATCATTTCAGATTGGATTCATGATTCTTATAGCAGCATGGACAGATCTGTTTAAAACAAAGCAACCGCTGACCCCTACCCCCACACATGCCCTTTATTCACCTTGCATGACTGCATCTGGTGCAATTAGTAACTAGATAAATAAATATAAAAAGCAAGGATGAGCACAGGGTATCAATAATGAGCGTAATGAGAGATCCAGCAGGAGCAGTTGAGAAAACATATTGAAAATTCTCAGCCAATCCAACTGGTGAGTTCCTGCAGTGATGAGCAGAGGGGACCAATCAACTCGCTTATTCTGAGCCTTGGCAACAGCCTCCCTGGCAAAATGAAACAGTTGTGTGATGTGTGAGAGTGAGTGTGTGTGTGTGTGTGTGGATTAGGGGGAGGTGGGGTAGGGTTTGTCTTAACATTTGTGAGAATGAAAAGTGTGTATTTATACAACAATTGTGCAGCTCATAAAGTCTCCTAAGAAAACAGTCTCCTCAATACGTAGGTCTTGAGAGAGACTGCATGTCACACAAACCATCACAAAAGCTCTGATCTACTGTGTACATTGAAGACTGAGGCTGAACTACTTTCATCCCATGAGTGACAGATTAATTGATGACTTCATGAATTCATTATTACAGTCTCCTATAAAGGCGCAAGACACACAACTCTAATACACATACATACATGCAAGTGTGTGTCAGCATAAAGAGAACCAAGTAGAAAAATTCACCCATGTTGGATCAGACAGAAATTTATTATAGAACAGCTGATGTCAAATACTGGTTTTAGCTAACAGGAAACCTAGCTTTTCTGAGCAGACTAAGATCACTGTCAGTTTTTATTTATTTATTTTTTCCACCCTGGACACTATTCAGTGTTTTTGGATTATTCATTTGGTCCCAGCAACAGTCAAAAGCTGCTTTGTTGAGTCAATAAGTTGAAAGATACAGTGTAAGCACTGTGCCCATGTTCAAAGCAGACAGAGAGGCTGTGAGACAGGTACTGCAGGCCATAACACAAAGAAGAAAAAGTGCCTGTGACGGATCAAACAAACAGCTTTTGAAGCAGCATGTTTTGTATGTTCAACTTGAAATTATTTTAACTTTAATTTAACGTTTAATTAAACTCATCTTCATTATGAATTATGGAACATGAACACAATAAAAATGTCTTGACATCTTTTACAAACATTTGGTGACAATAACAGCCTTTAGTAATAAATATTTCTAGTAGCTATAAGCTAATTGCACATATCTGCTGTGTTCAAGGTTTTTTAAACCAGACCATCAGAATAAAAGAGTATGTTTTTTATCCTTCACAGCCTTTCTTTTGTGCTATTGGATGTGTGTTTTCCTGTTGAAAAGCACAAGACCTTTACCTCAAACATAGTTTTCTACAACTGAATAATATTTTTTTATTTTAACTCTCAAATAATCCTGTGATATATTAAAGCCTCTAATACCAGGGTGACAATGCAGTCACACAGGATCATATGACCTTCATCGTGTTTTACCTGAAAAAAGTTAATCTTTTTCAGTCTCTTGACATCTGTTGCATTATCAGAAGGCTCTACACTGGTTTCTTCAGGTAGACTAGAGATGATATGCTAGCATTAGCATTACAATGGAAAAAATGGATAATTGCAAACCTGGCAAAAACTCCCCAAACCCTTGCTAACCTAAAAGACATTTGCTCACGTAATCATAAAAGATGAGTATAAAGGTAACAAGTTGTTTTATAGGATGTAACATGCTGTATTTTAATTCTAAGCTAACCACCTACTAGCTTTATATTTACAGGCAAAAATCTGCCTCCTCAACAAAGCAAAATGTCAAACTTTATCTCTATCGTGTGGTGAAATCACCTTGCAGTAATTCTGGCAATGCCTAAGATGTGGTTTAATTTTAAGGAGCTGATTTAAGGAGAACACAGTAAGGGGAACCTTGCTACCTCGCAGAGCTGCTTGTGACTAAGGATGAATCAGAGCTTTACTACAGCAGCTAAATCATCTAGATTCAGCTTCAGATATTAGGTGTGTAATGACCCCATTTGTTTAGTAATTTTTGGGGGGCGAAATTACTATCTAATGGTGCAACGATAACAGAAAAGAGATGCAACCCAACAGATGGAGGCTTTTCTAAGCGTAGTCTCCAAATGTTGGGGACTGATGCTGCAGAACAGAGACAGTGTCTTTCCCTTAACTATGGCCTCTTGCCTTCTCTCTGTGGCATCATCCGGCAAACAGTTGTCAGCCCTGATGGGGGTCTGGGCTTGTCACTGCCTCACAGAGAAAAACAGAGAGTTTAGGAGTGTGTGTGAGACAGAAAGGGAAGGTAGCGTGTGCAGCAGAGGGAGGGAGCAGATTGGTTTTTGAGAGAGGAGGAGGAAGAATAAAGCATAATTGTGTTTGTCTGTGCACGTGCACTTATACATGATGCACATTTATGTGTGAGTGTACAGTAGCTATGACTCACACAATGTGGGGGCTACAATGCATCTGCGCCCAGCACGACAAATGCGTACCACTTGACTCTGTTTCAAGTCTACAACCACATTCCATATGGTGTCAGCTTTGCACAGTGTGATATAAATCTTGCTCAGTTTTGCTGAGATATGAAGGATGTTTTTTCATTGTTGTGACCTGTACTATTGGAGTTCAGGTTGTCCATTCAAGCCATACCATCTTGTACAAACACAAACATTGTCTGAATTAGTTAGAACTTGTAATTTTGGGGAAGTCTGTGCGAGTAGGAAGGGGTTGAAATTGTAATAAGAATTTATTAAAATCAAGTTGGTTTGAATGGAGCAAACATATTCTATCATTGTGTGTGATTTAATTAAATCTTTCATCTTTCCCCTAGAAAGATGCTCAGATGTTCAGTTGCAAGCACAGATATTACTGTCATTGCGAGTGTTGATACAGCTGATGGCTAAATGGTGAACAAGTGCCACCTACTGGTGAAGTTCAAAACTACACTCCCCTTGACATTAATAAGACTTCGGGGATTTAATTCATAGTAACAGCAATGCAAGCTAAATTAACACACATTAACACAAATTAACATCAGCCCTGTACATTAATACACATGCAAACTACTTATATAAAACACATTTTGTTATTCTCTGCACTGCATTGCTTCTTATTGAACAGAAATAATTCTGCTTTACTGATTATTTTTGTTATGCAACATTAACCTTAACAGTGAATTTGCAGTAAATTCAAATATATCTACACATATGTCTCTGCATTTTGTTTATGCATATTTTCATTCAGGGACTTTTGCAACCATTCTGAATGCCCACTCTAATTTTGTGTCATTGTCATTTTTTGGGACATTTCATTGGTAATCCAAAAGGAGGTAGAGCATTAATGAGCTCTGTGGTTACCTTTCAATGTTAGCTACTATTTGAGGAACAACAATGGATGATTTGAAACAGATATCACAGGTCAGGCTATGGCTTAAGTGAAAATCAGAAAATGTGTGTTTTCCAAATGTTTTAACGAGGATTACTACCCTTGAATGATCACAGTAAATTATGACAGCAATTTTACCCCTGTAAGGTAAAATATTCTGTCTTCATCATCTGTTTTTAACTTATATATTTATCTTCTAAGTGTACTTGGAAGACACAGATGTCAGAGGTTTAGTTAATGTTTATTATCTCATGGAAGATTATTTTAGGAATTCAGATGATTTGCCTTTAACCCACAGCCTGACAAACTGGAGTAAACGCTACCTAACAAGTTCAGTTTGGCCAAGAACCTTTTGTCACCAGAGAACAGCCCAGGACAGTGTTGGACAGCAACTGGGGCTGGTTTGTGAAATAGTGCAGAATCCACTTTGCCAGATAAAGATCAGCCCAGCCCTCTCCTGTTTGGCATTTGGGAGCACCAGCTAGATGGTGTTGAAGGCACTGGAGAAATAAAAAAAAAAAAAACATGATTCTCACAGTGCTGCCGGGCTTCTCCAGGTGAGCCAGAGCACGGTGAAGCAGGAAGTTAACCACGTCTTCCACTCCAATGCCAGGCCGGTAGGCAAACTGCAGAGGATCCATGAAGGGTCCCACTGTGGAGCGGAAGTGTTCCAGGATCAGTCTCTTTAGTCACAGTGTCTTCATTAGATGGAATGTGAGAGCCACCGGCCTGTAACTGCTGTGTTCTCTGGCGTGAGATGCCATACCACACATAAGGTCTTCCAGAGCTGTGGCACCATCAGGCATTTTGAAGCCTAGGATATTTTTCAGGCTTCTCTACATCCCACTGATGTTCTGCTCCTTCAGCTGCTTCTCCATCTTCCTCTTGTAGCTGGCCTTCCTCTCTCTGGTCTTTCTTCTTAGCCCTCCTCCAAGGGAACCAGCTCGGTCAAAAAAGTGATCAGCTCTGATGGTCGTTTTGTAAAGTGTGTAGTATCTTGAATAACACAAAACCTGTTGCTATGGTGATGCTGTAGCTCAGTGTGCAATACGGAAAACAGAGGCCAAGTAAAATGAAACACATCTAGACAGCCAACATCAATACATACACTATCTCTGGGATTATTGCATTCCTACTGTTGCAGTAATTCACCTCAAAGTATCTGTGTTGCCTTCCCACCTCCAACTTTATAATTTTTTTATACCCTGACCTAATACAGGATGATGTTTCCCCCAAGAGGCCAAACAGATGAGCACCAGTGCAGAAGATGCTACATAGGCTTGCTTCTAAAGTGAAGTCATCTTGAGATGCTGTATAGTTATGCAACATAACTGCAGTCATCTGAGGCAGCAGCCATTTTGTCAATCACAACAACAAGCCCTTTGGCATGTTGGGATTGAGAACACACAACATCCATTCAGTGACAAAGTAGTGCTAATCTCTCCATTTTTCATTCTGATAGCTATTGTGTACGCCTTGCTCCAGGGAACAGGACCAGGGATAAAAAGATATGCTGAAGAGAAAAGGGGGAGTAGAGGGAGAGGGGAGAGAGTATAGGTATGTGGCACACAATTGTCAACATTGCACATTTACAAAGAAATAGAGTGATCTATAATGGGTGAGAGAGGAACAGCTGCTGATACACCAGAAGCTCACAAGTGGAATAAATACATTAACCTGGATAACTACTGAAAAGCATCCATCTGGAGCGACTGTGACTGTGTGTGTGTGGGGGGAGCTGCTATACAATGGTTTAGCTTCAGGCTCTTTTTGCTGCCAGTGTGACACGACTGGGATACTAAACCCATACAGCAAATGCCTAAACAACCATAGCAATGACTTGTTCGCAGTGTTGCAGTTGATCAAACACAATGCTACTGCTCTAAATTGTATGATATGATAGAGAAGACATTTCAATTAAAATCCATTTACTTTGCAAGGTTAATTGACTGAAACACAATGTGCATTTCCATAACAATCGCATAATATAACTAGCGCAAACAATCAGCTGAGGTGCACATCAAGAAAAGTCACATCGAATGTATTTTTATGTTTCAATATTAGTTCCATACATTTTTTTCTTAAACTTGGCCTCTTAGTTTGTTTTCTCCTTTATCCACCCACCAAATTGACATATTGTATTCTCTTTTGTTCCACAATGATCTTTGTACAGCTTTTTCTTAACATTCATATAACAAAACAGTACACACAAACTTGTTCAACCAGGAAGTCAGTGGTAAAGTCTTTTTCTAAACTCAAATAAATGCCCAACAACACAAATGATGCAAATAATTGAAGTAAAGAAACCTTATCAGAACTTAATCCCTCCTGATTACATAATGTTCATTTATATGTAACACATCTCTAATTAAAGGTGAAGAATAACAATGGATCATTAGCATTCTCCACATTCCTCTGTACCAGCCAGATAGGGGTGATCTAATCAAATGATAATGTTTATCTCCAAAGAAGCCTTACATAACAAGTCATTTGTTTTTAAATAACAGAATTTTTTCCATAATAAATAAGGAAAAACCTGTTTCAAAGCTGCTATGATAGTTTTTATAACAAAGAAAAAACGTGATGCGGATGAGAGAGCAGCTAGAAGTATGAACTCATAGAATAGTCAAAGTAAACATTTGATTTATTAGATGGACAAAACAGGGGAAAACAACCAGGCTCAGTGTCTGCATTGGGTGTAAATATGCAGGTCTGTTGAGAAGTTCGAAGAACAATCTTGAAAGGTGATATTTTGTCAGTGTTGTTTATGCTTTCCCCCCCGTGTGGCCAAAAAAAAAGAAAAAAGATGACTACCTTAAACTGGATCTCTGTCATTTTTACATATCAAAGTCTGTTTTTTGCATGGCTGCATAAATCCAAAAGTGGTGCAAATCAGTTTATTGCTCCAAAGGGAGTTGTGCAAAATCTGCATAATGAAGTATGGGTGTACTTGCGATACCAGCATGCAAAACACACACATTAGCGGTTTTGTTGCACTGTGGGTTATGTACAAATAGAAAATAAACTCACTCCAGTAAAGTATCAAAATCACTTGTACCATGTCAAATATTTTAAATTTGTATCACCACATATTTAAATTACCCTTCTCCTGAAGAAAAGTGCACTCACTCATATAAAGAATTAACATTTAAAGATATCTTTTAAAGTATTATGTATGTCTTTATGATGGATTTAATCATCCTTAGAATAGGTGAACAGTATCCCAAACATTCAGCATCATATTGTGGCCCTCTCACCTCAACTGCTTCTCTCTCAAGTCTGAATTCATTGGAAGGTCATGTAAATTGTGCTAATTTCCTCTAGAATTAGGCAAATTGATCTTTCTGTCATGTGAACATATGATAATATCAGTCAGTCAGTCATAATCTGTACCGCTTATTCCATTATGGGTCACGGGGTAAGCTGGAGCCTATCCCAGCATTGTTTCAGGTGAGAGGCAGGGTACACCCTGGACAGGTCACCTGTCCATCGCAGACCATATAATAATATAATTTAATTTAATCTTTTCAAAGAATATGTTGGGATTTCTTGTTAAAAGGAAAAACTTGTAAGGAGGACTCTGGTCAAGCTGTTCACCATCACAGATAACACCTCCCACCCTCTGCATCAGACTGTTGGGGCCTTAAGCAGCTCCTTCAGTAACAGACTCAGACTTCAAAGGTGTAGGACAGAGCGTTTCCACAGGTCCTTCACACCAAACACCATCAGACTATTTAATGCTTCAATATAAATCTGTTATTGCAACAAACTTCCTCATATCTCACTAGGACTAATGTTTCTATATATATCCATGTTCACCTGTGCAATAACACCTCACGACTGCACATCTAACTGGGTGATGTTGTGTATATAAATACTGTTTCTTTTTCTGTTATTTACCATTTATTGTACATACTGTTTTTTTGTGTCTTAATATATATTTTTTTATTTTGTCTATTGTTTAATGTCTCTCTTACTTTGTATTTGAGCTGCTGTAACGGTGAAATTTCCCCACTGTGGGATCAATAAAAGATCTTATCTTATGAGATGTTAAACTCCACACATGTAAATTCCTCTGGATATATATATAAAAATCTGCTAAATGACTATAATTTAACATAATCGCCCCACAGTTTGTATCCCAGGTAAATGGATGGTATCATCTTGAAGTACGGGAAGATAGTAACCACTTTCCCAACTGTCTTTGTTAATGTAGAAGACAGCTTCCCCCTGCAAGAACTGAAGTATCACATTTAGTTCATTCATCAACACCTATAACTTATTTCTTTCGTATAATTTTTCATAATTTCCTCCTTTCAGAAAGGAGAATGAGAAACAATGAGGATAGCTGTTAAAAAGATCTTAACAACTGAAACACTGCATGATGTATTAAATGAATTTATAAAATTACAAAGCATCCATCTAAAATATGGGAATGAGGATGTAACTAACCGTGTTAGGAATTAACAAAGGAGAGAATTTATATATATAGTTTATATAGAGGAAATGACTGAAAATCTGATATTAATTATATGCAGACCTGGTCTGTTTTTGTGTCCAAATGATGCAAGTTTAAAATAATGATGGATCCAAACTGCCTTCTTCACATTGTTTTTGGATCTTTTCAACATGATTACAGGCAATTAAATCATATTTGTTTTTGTTTTTTTAACAAGTCAACTATCTTTTTGAACTTCAGCTGTGCATTTTGGTGTTATCCTGCCCCGTGGCCCTATCTATCGTCTTTAAAACTAGAACTACCACCCTACGAAAATATTCGTCGGGCCGTGTTCTCCGGGGGGCTATAACACCTCATCATCTGCCTGTTCTTATGTAAATTCATGACATGAAGAATTTATACAATTTGCATTACTGAGCCACACAGAAGACGTCACTGCCAGCAATCACCTGATAGACGGTGTGAAAAATACTGATCTTTAAAGTCAAATAAAATAATTTTATGGGAGGGGGGATAAAAGCTCCATACTGTCTACTTTTATCCTATAAAGTCTCGGGCTTCGCGCTTTAGCGGGCACGAGCATGTCGCAACCAAGAAGACTGAAAAATATGAATTAGGGCATATTTCCGCCGCTTTTTGTGAGTTGTCAAATAAAAGTGAAACATACAAATAGAGAATTTATAATCTAACCAAATGTATAAATTTATATGGATTTAAGTTAGAAAGAACTTCCAAGTGAAATGCACTGAGAGACAGTCGGGGGAGGAAGACAGACACAGGAATGAAACATTACTAGGTGAGACTGTGTGTTTGGATTTGAGAAATGGAAAAAATCTGAAATGTAGACCGCTTTCATGGACATTAAACAAAATGTACATAAGCCAGTGAGTTACACCACAAGGTGTAGTGTGTTGCTATTGGCACCACTGACTGAGAAATGTTTTTTACATTGTGTCATGGATCATTTTCAGAATATTGCCATGGGTAGGGGGGCACCTTGGACACTCTGTGCCTAGGGGCCACTTTTAATCCAGCCCTGCTCTTGGAAGTACATTTTTGCTCCAGGATGCCTAGGTGGGCTCTATTTGGTCTTAGTATACTCTTTAAATTGAAAACTTTTCAGTCTCTGAACATAAAATTACAATTTGAAAAAAATAAAATCTGTTTTGTCTCAGTCTAAAGGTCATTCTCCCAGAACAAATAAAATAAAAACATATTTGTTAATTCACTCTAGTTGTTGATCCAAAGCAAACTGCAATCAGTGATGTACTTTGACATTGGAGCTCATCGGAACTTTTTCCATCTATGTTATCCTTTGTGTAACCTGGTCATTTCATGTGGTGTACTTAATGATATCCAACTACATAGTGACAAGTTATTTCATTTGGCTAAAGATCTCGAACAAGAACCTACAAGACTATGTTAAACAATGTATTTGACTATGATGCAATTTTTTTAATGGAAAAAAATGGCACCTTTTAAAAAGGGAAATTGTGTTTTTTCACCATACTTACTGTTCTTCATTGTTACCAAGGCAAGAGCCACTTGGTCCTACTTGAAAAGTCAAGACAGGCCTTAAAATGCAACCATTTCCACTTTCCTCTTGTTGTTAAATAGGTTAAGAAACGTATCCCACTACCAGAACCATATATAGCCAAGTAATCGTGCGACATTCAATGCAGCTCATTTAACTGTTCAGCAAAAGTAGTTTTTATACCGCAAGATGTAAAATATTTTAATATTCTAGACAATATTCATTTTCTATACCACTTATTCCAATTTACACACAGGGAAACTGTAACCTACTCCAGCAATTAGCAGGTAAGAGACAGGGACAACTATTTATAAAAACAAACAAAAAAAAAAAAACATTAGTTTACACCAGTGTTTATTTTTTTTACCAACCTTACCTTAGACATTATACACCCACTAAGTATTTACCGGGTCTACATAAATAAACATTAAACTACTTAGTGCAACTTAATAGAAATCCAGAGGTTTGAGTGAGTCACAATACGTCTTAAATGCAACTACATGGCACAAGACAACGGAATTCTCATAAATTACAATATCTTTAAACAAAGAAACATAATGAGTATATGTACAACACTATTGTTTTCTGTCAATGCAAGTATTAATTATAAGCCCAGAATCTTTTAAAATGCTCATTTGCTGTTTATCTGTAATGGACAAATCATCCTTTTAGGGGCCATTTCCAAAACACAGCACGTGTAATAAAACTACATTTCAAGTCTAAAAATCAGTTGAGTGTTTTAATCCTTTTTTTTGTTTGTTTGTTTTTGTTACAGGAGGTGAAGACATACTTTTTCATGTGAACACAAACTTGACACAATTCATCAAAAGAGTAGGATAAACAGCATCACTAGGGAACAAAAAAAAATTATTAGATTAAAATTCTCCCACATCCACCCTCTTGTCTCTGAATTTGCTCCTGGCCTTGGTCCGAGCCTTGAAAGCAGCAGAGTTATGAAGATGCTAAGAAAAGAAAACAATGCAATTAAAAAACATTTCAAGCAGGGGAAAATAAAATGAAAAGCACAAGTAGCCCTTTTGTACACACTTACCCTTTCAAAGCGAGAAATTTTCATGGCCTTCATTGTAGCTGAATCTACCAATATAGGTGGTCCCAGTTCAAACACATCTCTGATGAATTCATTTGCCTAGTTGGAGAAAGCATTAACAGGTCAAGCACAACCCAATTTTTATGGTGAGAAATACACACTAAACAGAACTATGATGATAGATACCTGCAGGTGGTAGTTCATCCCTGAGCCCACAAACTCTCTGAAAGCATCATACATCCTCTTTCTGACCCAGCTGTCAATAGTCATGCGCTCTGTCCCAAAGCGAATTGTCTCAGACTGGAAATCACCCTCCTAGGAAGGAAAAACAAAACATAATTGAAACATTACCACATCGGCAAATATCAATCAACATCCTTAATCTTGTGAGCATGAAGGAGCTCAGGATCTCTGTAAGTGATTAATACCCTTGCCTGTCACTCTAAAGCTATCCTGACAAAAAAAAAAAAAGTAGGAAATAATTACCTCAAAGTGCAAATTAAATCCAGATAAAACATGACTCACCTCCACCGCCTTGAGTACGTCCCTGAACACCGACCGCTGCTTCCTCTTGTCTGTCTTGGCTCTGTGCTTGTTGCAGTCTGTGGCTAATGCATTAAGTTTATCACAAAGTTCATCCCAGCCATCAAATTCAAACTCCTGGAAAAAAATTTAAAAAAAGGGAGAAAAAAGTTTTCATTTAATAATAGAATGAAAATTTTAATGCATTTATAACAAAAAGCACTGATGTGGACTTACAGGATTGAGGTCTCTGGCTAGTTCAAAAAGCAGAGCAATCGTTTCCCCTGCAGCAATTCTCATGTTGACATCATCACTTTCAAGCAGCTTCTGCAGCTTGGGCAGGTGTCTGCACGCGCGCGCGCACACACACACACACACACACACACACACACACGCAGATAAAGAAAAGTTAAGGTGGGTTAAAAGATCTTTTTACTGAAACGTGACAGCTGGGATCCTACTTGTGCAAGATGTCTTTGAGCTGGTTAGCTGAACAGATGGTGAGCAGGAGCGCCCAAGACAGCAGGGCGTTGGTATGAAGCTGGCTCATCTGTAGATTTATTGATGGACAGGTCCCATCTGCCCTGGCATAGGACCGGGTGAATAGGTTCTCAAAACATTCCATGGTAGCTTGCACGTCCTAGGAACAGCGATAATAAAAATACGCGTTTAGGAGCTTAGAAACACCAGTGATTAGTCAAAACTAACATGGACATATTTGTCATTTCTTGAGGGAGGTTTGAGTTTAGCTGCCCATCTTCCAGACTTTGAGTGTTAAGACCATATTAGGCACAATGCCAGAGCAGCTAAGTGCAAAAATGTATCTTGACTGCAATGACAGGAACATCACAACAAATCACACTCTAGCCCAGATGTGTCAAACCAAAAATAAGACCCCAGAAGGGATCAAGAACTTACCAAAATGTCATCTTCTGCAACAAGTGTACAGAGTCCCAGACTTGTTGCTACCTATTAGAGATTAAATATGGTTTAAGTTGAAATAAACAAGAGCAGACTAAATGTAGGAAGTTTTACAACCATATAAAATAAAATAATTCCCGCAGTGTGTGAAATCATACTCACCGCTTGTCTGGCTTGTATGTTGGCTGATCCATCTGCCAGGATGTTTTTGAAGATAGGTTTTAGGGTCTTAAACACCTCCTCACTCTCAATTCCTGAGCCCAGCTGAATAGAGAGCAAGCAGGCTAAAGAAGCTGCCGCTCTCTGCTCCTCACCTTTGCCTGACAGGAAAAGCATTAATATTTTTCCTTCAAGTGAGGCAAATTTGGAAACCAGAATCATTTAACTTTGGATACTGCAATACAATAACAACCCCAGTTTGTTGCCAGCTGGATCATCAGTCAATAAGACCAGACATTAACAATAAGGCTTAAATTTCTTCGGGTACCTTTCTTTAGGCAACGCTCAATGCTGTCTGTGATGGTCATCCTTCTCTCCGAGATGAACTCATGCAGGATTCGTGTGGCCATTGCAGTCTTTAGCCCATCCAAAGCCCCTTGTCTGGTCTTAGCACTGTGGAGATAGAAACAGACATTCATCATCATCACTATAGAAATTGCTACATTTATTTGATAAAAAACTAAAATGTATGGTTTTGTATTTGGAAATTGAACAGCTTCCCTTTCAGGCAAGTAAACTTTTTTAGGTAATTTGGTGGTGAAGCATCACTATGGGTGCAATTCTATTACAATAGGAAATTCAACAGTTTAAGGCTGGCCTAATTTTAGTCTATTTTTAACATGACCATGTTCACGCTTCAATGATCGCTTTATTAAGCAATCCCAGTGATACTCAACTTGAACTACCCTTCTAGAAATTAGCATTATGAAGTCCATGAACTACTTACAATTAAAAAATGGGGAGGGGAAAAAAGTCTGCACACTACCCAGTAGCTGCTGTGTTTTTATTTCAGATGATATTCAGATCAAATAAACGTGTGGTAGACAGCAGTTTGAGTCAACTCTGCTTCTGATTTACAGTGACAGAATCCAGATTCTTGTGTGCACAAGCTTTTGTTGCAGTCTGTTACACATTCAGCCACAACATCAAGCAAAGCCCACAACTGTGGTCCCAAACCCAAACAGTCAAATGACATTTCTTCCCGTTAAAGTTTGCACAGTCATGTAGAGAAGCCCACGAGCATCTGATAATATGAAAGGCGCAAACTCACCCTGTTCACCAAAGTGTAACCATAACCATATAGTCTGCGTACATACTAGGATGCAATTTTGTTTATGTGCAAGCTTTTAGTAGAAGAGAAAGGTACATACAAACATACAAGGAATACATTCCTTGTAAGCAGGTAGCATCACGATGCTCTGGTCAGCAAAGCAAGACCAGTTATATTAAGGGAATCACAAGGTCACTTTAAGCTGTTAGGTTACTGGACATGAGCTGTCAAACATTTACCTATTCTTTCTCAAAAGGTCCTGCTTTAAATGTCATTGGTGAAAATTTATTTTTGAATAAACTTTTAAACCATCTGAAAATATAAAATTGAACATCGATATTGATTTTTTTTTTTTTTGCATTCTTTGTTACTGAAGTAAATCTGTGTAATGTTCCATTCTCCAGATGGATGCATTTATAAATCAGAATGCTTCAGTTTGTACTCCAGTTCAGATATGTAAATATTTGAATTCAGGCAAGACTTTAACCTCTTATTCACAGTGCTGTCAATGAACCCCTTCAGCTTATACTGGAAATCCTCCTGGGCAGTGTCCTCATTGGCCTCCCCACCTGAAATCACAACCAGTTGTGGTAAAAAAGCTTGTTAAATACACTTAGGAGTTAAGTTATTGCACAAAACAAAAGCACTGTATGAAGGTAGACACACTCACAGTGAGCATTTATACTCCAGTTTAGACAAAAGGTGCAAAAATAAAACAGAATATAAACAGGCAAACACAAACCTACCTTCATCTGCTACACTGGTAGCATCACTGAAGCTGCTGCAATGACTGAGGGTCTCAATGGAGGCATCCTCATCACTGAAAGGCTGCACAGCTCCATGCTGGCCTCCTAACAAAAACCATACAAAAGAGTGACGTCAGAGCAGGAAACTCGAGTCTAAATCAAATTCTCCGGAATGACACAGTAGGTCTGAGAGTCTTATGCAACCGGAGTGTCACACAGGTACAGCAGCAAACACCAGTTATCTAATCAGTTTTGTGTTCCCAGCACAGCTTATCCTGTACACATATTTATTATCTTGTATGAAAACGACGTCATTCGTCAACGCCAACTCACCTCAGCTACCTAAGCAAACAGTATACAGGTTGGAGTGACATGGGTCATAAAAGTTGTTCAACCAACAATGCACAACATTAATTGCAGCCTAAATTGCAAAGTGCTCAGAATGAACAATTTTGTTACGGGCAAATGGAGGAAATGGGAAGCATTTTGAACAAAGTGGTCCCTAGATTGAGTAGGTTATTTACCCCCCCACCAAAAAAAAAAAAAGGGTACTCGTCCTATACATCTAGATAAGTAAAACCTGCCACAAGGGTACTGCATGTTTGCTAGACTGTAACTCACCGTTAACCTGAAAACAAATTGACAGTGGGACTTGCAAACATTCATAATTTCAATGTTTTCTCTCCCCACTTTTTTAAATGTTATGATATACGTAGATTTTTCTGATAAAATTAGCCGCAGGTATTGGTCAAACTAAAACCAGACCAGACCAGCTTCAACAGGCGTCTCTGCTTTGACCTAAATTCACCTCTATATGGAAGACATGTTTGTTAGCTTTTCATTGGAACAGGAAGTTCCCACGATTAAATGAGACAGTCTTTAGATATTCCGGGCCACGAAAAAAAACAGTGGCGAAAGTTAAATGACAATGGCTGTTTTGTTTTTTTTTTAATTAACAAATTGTACAACTACGTTTAAAGTGTGTTTCTTTAGTGTGTGTTGATATGAACCCTGTACCCCCACCACAGCTGGCTTCCAAAACTGGGCGCCGCCTCTTTACCATCCCGCTTTTACATTCCAAAATGTCCGCCTTTGTCGTTATATGAAGATAAGCCACAAAAGGTCAGTTTACAAAAAAAAAAATGTCCAAACTCGTTGGCAAGTTAGCATATGGGAAGTGAGTGCTAATGGATACCAGCAGATGTAAATTCAGTTAGCCATAAACTGGAGGTCGAACAGAAGACAAGCAGACTTAAAATTATACATCTTAATCGGTTTTCTTTTTTTCCCCTCTTGCCAAAAATATGTTTACACCATTACAAAGGCAAAAATGTTAGGGTGTCAAGGGTTTATTAAATCTCTTTTTACCGGTAAATATATTTGACCAAACCGGAATATACATTTTTAGAGGGAGTGGCTGTTAGCTTGTTAAAAATGACTATTTAGGACTTTTGTTCGGTATATATTTGACGGCTATAAATAACAAATATTACCATATGGCTTTACCATTGCAACCTTTGTTTGCTATAGTAGTAGCAAAGCCGTATGTAAGTAGGGCTAGTCAGTTATGTATTTACAAAGACCGATCTCCAACGTTTGTAGTCCGTATAGAAGACACGTTAAATCCCACTCAGTGTAATAAGAACAATAAAAGAACTACAACTACCGTCTGCTAAGCAAGGCCAAAGCATCGAGGCCGCTCGTCCATTTACCTCTGCTTTTCCTCTTCTTGGTCCTTGGCATTTTCGCGGAGATTCAAATCAAATTTGATCAAAAATCACCCAATACACGACCAGCTTTTATTAAATTGTCTAGTAAAATGAAAATGCTCCCGTGGCACAGTAGACAAAAAGAAATAGAACGCGATCTTGGAGTTAGACTGTTGGCCGAGACGATACATCTTCCTCTTATACACCAGTGCTGCGTAACGCTAAAGCGGCTCACAGTATTTATACCGGCAGACATGTCACGAGGAAGTATCCCGGCATCTCTGACCAATCCTGGAAGAGTCGCATGTATTCGCGCGTGACGCATTTATATGAGCAGAAGGCTCTGTATGAAAGTTGTACGCAGCTACGGTTGCTTTGGTGAAATCTGTAACCATGCTTGTCTGTCAAAAGTTAAAACTTAAATGTTGATGCTTCGTTTATTACGCATGTAGTTCTAAGCACTTTTCTTTCTACATTTTTCTACAGTGTTTTAACGCCCTCAATAAAATAAATACCGTTTGTAATATGCTTGTTATACAGAAGACAGGAGGCGTTTCCCATAGATATCTATACAAAGGGTAGATGTCTCATCCCCGCTGTTAACCAATGGGGCCGAAGTGAACTTGTGTACCCATAACATTGTTTTAATTGTGCATGAACTTTATAAATAACCGTAACTTGCTCAATTTTATAGCGATTTTCAAAAGGTTTGGTTCGCTATAAATGCCAGAGATGTAGCTATGACAACACACACTTACAACCAAAGATTCTTAAGGAGATCTTTAACCATGGACTTTCACATGATAATAAACTGATAGGTGCAGTGAATATACACACGCACAAGGTATGGTAAAATCAATATTTAGGCTACTCAGCATTCAGAATGGCAACACACACACACATAT
>JBAMHW010000026.1:15158025-15181947 GCA_037177495.1 Rhadinocentrus ornatus | reverse complement strand
TATATAAAATGCAGAATCAAATCTGAAATAAAACTCTCAGAAGTGAATCTCAGTCATCTCTCAAAGATCTCAAATTTCTACATCATCCCACAGAGCACTTTACTTTCTGACTGTGGGCTTACTTGCAGTTGTTACAGATAGAAAAATAGAGTGGGACGCATGCATTCAGTTCTCCCTATCTTATAGAATCAGCTTTTAGGTTGGGTTTGGGAGCCTGAAATTGTTCACTACCTGGCCAAAAATCGTCACCAGCCAAAAAAAAAAAAAAAATCGAAAAGCTTACACTAATATTTCATTGACCGCCTTTAGCTTTGATTACATATTTGCTGTGGCATTGTTTCGATAAGTTTCTGCAATTACACAAGATTTATTTCCATCCAGTGTTGCATTAAGTTTTCACCACAATCTTGTATTGATGATGGCAGAGTCCAACCACTGGGACAAAAAAACCTTCTTCCGCACATCATACAGATTCTCAATGGGGTCCAGGTCTGGGCTCTGTGATAGCAAATCTATGTGTGAAAATAATGTCTCATGCTCCCTAAACCACTCTTTCACAATTTGAGCCTGATAAATCCTCGCAATGTCATCTTGGAATATGCCTGTGCCACCAGGGAAGAAAAAAAATATTGATGGCGTAACCTGCTCATTCAGTTTATTCAGGTAGCAGCTGACCTCATTCTTTGGATACATAGTGTTGCTGAACCTTGACCTGATCAACTGCAGCAACCCCTGATCATAGCATTGCCCCCACGGGCATGATGGCTGCATCATATGGGAAATCTGTGCTCATCAGACCACATGGCCTTCTTCCATTGCTCCAGAGTCCAATTTTTATGCTCCCTAGCACACTGAAGCCTCTTTCTCCAGTCAGCCTTACTGATTAGTAGCTATCTTATGGCTACACAGCTGTTCAGTCCCTATCCTTTGAGTTCCCTTCACCTTGTTCATGTAGAAATGCTCTTACATTCACTATTAAACATAACCCTGAGCTCTACTGGGGTGTTTTTTTTTATCATCTTATTTAACTAAATGTTTGAGCAATCACTGGTCTTAATAATTCAAGATGTAATTATGACCACATTTCTTCATGGAAGACAGTGCTTGCCCACTATCCTTCCAATTTTTAATAATGCGTTGGACAGTTCTTAACCTAATTTTAGTAGTTTCTGCAGTCTCCTTAGATATTTTCTCTGCTTCATGCATGCTAATGATTTGACCCTTCTTAAACAGACTAACATATCCAAAACCCCGGGATGTGTCTTTCCACATAGTTTTTTTTAAAAGAAATTAGAAGCCATTTGTTGCATAATGGTGGTTAAATAACATATTGCCAGTTGAAAGATACTCACCCATGCAGTAATTATTCAATAGGAGACTTGCACTTGCACCTATTTCTCAGTTAAATCCAGGTGGCAACTTTGTTTTGGCCAGGCAGTGTATCTTCCTTTAAGACTAGACTTAAAACTTTGCTTCTTGCTAAAGCTCATTGTTAGGGCTGGCTAGAGCGACCATGAGTCATCAATTTAGTAGAAAACTGTTACAAAACCCTGCTACAGCGCAGAATCATCAGGGATGCTTGTAATTACAAAACTCTGTATTACTGAGGAGGTTGTTACATTTAGTGTGTTTGATAAAGTTATTAAAAACCTGTTTTTCAAAATGTCGAAATTTTAGAAATATGGGTTTTTCCAATAATTGCACTCTGAGGAAGAGTAAATTCCAACTACCGTTACGCACCAACAGCTTCATTGGCAGGCACTGTAAATATCAGAGCTCTGCTGTGAATTTTCAGTTCAGTTATCAAGTGAGTTAAAATTTTAATTAACCAAAAGTAGAAATGTGCAGTTTTCCTTAGATGCACCAACAAAACATGATGCATTGTGGACTTTGTTTGTTGTTGGGGTTTTTTCACTTAATAGCAAATGTGCTATCGTGCAAATAAGTTATTTGATAGTCATACAATGCTTTTGAAATCTTATTGAATGTTATTACAGCTTTTTAAATAGTTTGCAGTGTTTCCTCTATCCACTCCCTCTTGATGTGTTTCGTCTTTTGGTCATGCTTAATTTCTGCTGTACTGTATTTACAGGAAACAATATCCAAATGGCAACACCATCTCTTGTATTTTTGCTCAAGAATGAGCCAGTCTAGTTATCTTGACTGGCTTTTATCATCCCAGGTACTGTGTGTTCTTCTTAACTGGACAAAAATAGTCCTTTATTACACAAGTGGAAAATCTCACAGCTGCAGCCTCCACGTAGCTGTTTTTTTACGGTTTGACAGTTTTGTTTTTTTTTCCAGCTCAGACCTTAAAAAAACATCCGCGTGTACTGTAAATTGTGGAACTCAAAGAAGACTTACATTTCTCATGCTGCTCACATTAAGACTTCTGGGAGGTTTACCAAAAACATATCCACTTCTACACATATTACACTCCTAATCATGATTATTAAAAAAAAAAAAAAAAACACCAAAAAGAACCTGTGAGTTTAGAGCAGTTGTTCTAAACCATTGATTTGTCATTAAAACCGTCAACCTCACATTAAGATGCATTAAGAATAAATTCAGGTGCCAAAACATCCAGCTTATATCCTATTAAACAAAGCTGAACATTTTTCTAAACAAATAAGCTGCACTGTATTTGTAATGTTTTTTTCTCACCACTTTTGATGTAATCGTGCACTGCCCTAAATTAGTGGGGGGACAAATACCCGCATGATGATCCACAGATCTGCAGGAGAAACAAAATGTTGGCCTTTAGCTGCAGTGCTATTCTGTTTACAGACTCAAGCTTGAATAATTGATTAACCTACAGCATGTGTGAAGCTAGGGCGTGGGGAAAGTGATCGTGTGTGTAAAGAGTATGAAGTCAAATTGAGAAACACCATTTACAGTATGATACCCAAATCCTAGATAGTGAGTTTGATAGCAAATTACATAACACTAGGTCAGTCAAATCATTGTACTTAGGTGCATTTGACCAAAACAAGCTGGTGAGTGCTGCTAATGACTAAAATAAAACTGTCCTCCTGCATTGCTTGTGTTTGGCACTAGGGGGAGTCATACTGTTTAAAATTCAAATACTAGCCTTTATCTCTTGCAACATTAAAAGTTACATTTTCAGTATTGTTTTTCTCTTATGCATAAATAATTAATTGAGTGAACTTTATTCCCCGCTGAGCTGTTTGTAGCTTTGAACCTTTTAAAGTACAAGAGCATGCAATTTAAATAGTAAATAAGCAGTAGTGAAAAATATTCTGTTGTGAAACTAAGTGATGAAAAAAGCAGATGATGATTTGAAGTAACTTTAAAATGATTTAGGAAAGGCAAAACTGCAGAAAGAAACCACCTGCCAGAAAACCAGTGTAGGAGTAAGAGAAGAACAGAGCAGCACAGTCCAGCCTCACTCAGCATGCCTGGCATGTTGTGTCAGTGGGCACAAGCCCTGACCAAACCAATGCCACAAGAATACAAATCATTCCCAAAATAACAGAAAGCAGGGAGTGAGACAGAGAGTTGATGCCAGATAATAGAAAATGCCTGAATATTAATTTCATGTGCAGTGCTTCTATAGCTAAATAATTCATAAAGACATAGCCTGGAGCAATGTGGTGAGGCTGACTGGGTTAAATATGTCGGAGAACAAAAGGGCAAGTTAAGAAATGATCTCTGGTCAGTAACTTTCAGGAAACTCAATCATATAGCAGAGGTGACTACAAGTAGTTTCCTTTAAAATATAGTAGCATGCACTCTCCTGCTCATTTTCTAAAAGGCTCCACAAACAAGTGATCTCATTTTGAAGTGGCTTTTCTTAAGCAGGTTATTACCAAGAATTTAGTAAGTTTTATATTTAGCATACTATCATGATGATGGTTTGGATTTTTCCATGCAAACGTAGCAGCAAGGAGTCAGTATATATAAGTTCCTTCACTTGGTAAATGCCATAGATAGATATTAAAGATGCACTATGGAAATTTTCTCAGTGAAATGCTCCCATTAACGGCTAATTTGGCATCCACAGTACCAGTAGTGAGCTCTCTCCAGCCAGCATAGCCAACAGTATTATCTTAACTCTTGTTCAGTCCCTTTCTGTCTTTCATTTCCTTTCTTCCCCCCATAATGTCTTCTTGCATTTCTTTGTTGAATCAGCGTTCAAAACAGTCAGTGTGTTTATATTAGTTTGCTGGCATGTGAAGCAAAATTCAGCTGCAAAGTCATGCAGCGACCCAAATAAAAAAGTTGTGTTGTGCGGTTTCTCAGCCTGGGCAGCGATGTCACTGTGCCATTAAACAAGTCCAGAACGAAGACTTTTAAGACCCGGAAAATTACACAATGACTCTTTAAATTCTCCCTTAATTCAAAATTTTTATTATTTTTGCTACTAATTTAGTGTTTTGCGATGGAATGTTTAGATAGATAGTCAATATAGTTTTAAGTACCACTATCAGATGAATTTATGTGGTTCATTCTAAGATAATAAAAATACAACAGTTAATTCTGATAAGAAGTTAGATACCAGTAGAAATATGTTTTTAATATTAGGATTAGTCTTTTTCCGATAAATCTTTGGAATTTTCACACACGGCATCTATAAGATTTTAATTTTTAAAATTAAACTGTAATTATATTAATCATTTATCTTTAACAATCTGTACTTTTCTTCGGTGCATTGTCCTTTGTAGTACCGTTGTACTTAAGTCTCCATGTAGTGATTATAAAATATTAGATATTAGATTATCACCGTCTGTACTGTCTATAAAGGGCCTTATACCTTAGACAGGAAGACAGGGCCTATAGTGCTCGCATAGGGGATAATATTCCAGTAGTAGTAAAGAGAATTAGTGGTTTCCACATCCACTTGTTTACAGGACCTGCATTAATTTAATCCTCCACAGCAATACACTGTGTTGATCTAAGGCTGATCAGTGTAGCTCAAAAAATTGTAACTATGGCGACCTAGTGCTTTAAGTACACATTGACCTGCACTGAACTAGTCAAAAGAAAAACACAGCAGACACACTAAAAAAGTGCATAGGAACCATGTTGATGCTTGTTATGTAATGAGACTATAATTTGCACCTCTATAACGCTTAGCTGAGTACATGGGCATTTTTTAGTCCAGCTGACCCGAAGTGCAGTATAACTAAAACCACATGTAAATCATTAAAATCTCAGTCTGTTCACAGACTTGGATGCAGCTATTATGAATTTGCTCTGATTGGACAAATGTCATGTTCGGTCACCGAATGAGCTTGTAAACACCCCTTTATTATAAATCAAAACCTTATTCACTGATGGACTTGTAAGGAATGAAACTCTTCGAAGGGTCCTGACACACCACTTGGATAATTGACAGTTGGGCACATCGGGAGTAGTGGTAAATATTTTTTTCTTTTTTTTGTGTGTGAAATGCATCTTTTCTGTTGTTAGATTATATAGCAATTGCAAAGTAAACATTTCTAAGTTTACATTGTTTTGGTTTTCTTAGAGGGTTCTTCCCACTTTCTTTATAACATTTATATAGTTCATCTCCCTTCTGCTCTGTAGAGCTCTGTCCATTTTGTGCAGCCCTAGATGTCCTGGCAGGTAACTGAAATTTCCTGCTATAAGCCACTGCTTTAATTTTCTTTGGTATTTTGTTTCTCAAGAATCTGGTAAAAGGTGGTGACACAGCGGGGAGCTTCTTATTACTAATGGTTGTTCTTAACAGTTTTCTATAAGAAATATAACAAGAAAACTAAAGGTCTGTCTACAAATGACAGCATGTTTCTACAATCAAGCATAAGCAGGCACTTTCTGCATTTTCTTGTGTATAACTTCATTTAATGCATTTGATTTGGAAAATTCTAAAAAAAAAAATAATACAGTCCATCAAATTTCCAGCCTCGTTTAATAATAAAAACAAACTGCTGGTTAATAAAGATTAAAATGGAAAACCCAGCTCCTAATTGCAGACACAGACTGAAGCCCATCTTATTTCCCCTCATTTTCTTGTTTGGACAGGATTTAGCACTTCATCAGACAGCTCACTTTGACAGCAAGGCTACGCTTCTGTCATCGTAATTACCCCCTCATCCTTGCATGCATTTGTCTTAGTGCCTCATGTTTTGCAACTTCAATCTCATTCCATTAACCTTTTAATAGGGCTCCAGAGAGGTGGAGGCAAAGGCCTTTGTTCTGTTCTTTGGCAAGGTGCACTGTGCCCCTACCAGAATCCATAAAATGGATTTTATTTATTATTTATTTATTATTATCAAAGACAATAAAACAGAATAGAGAATAGGTGTGGTTGCAAGGTCAAAAATAAATTAATAAATAAAGAGAAAATCCTATATATCTTGCTATTGCTTTTCATCTTAACTTCAAAACTAAGAGCAGAGTCAGTGAGGTGATGCCCATCTTTGAATATCATTTTGCAAATTTGTTTACAAGTTAGTCATCTAATGACAAACAGTATAATTTTTTTTTAAACCTGAACTGCTTGTGGTTTTTCTGCCCTCAAAAGGAAATATCATAAATGCAATACATTATCTGGATGATAATCTGCATAAAAGCATTTGATGTACCATAAAAAAATTTGTTTAGGCTCACAAACACTCAAAGCTGACAAGATAATGTCATTGTGAGGGGTCCATCTGATTAAGTAGATTGAAGACACATTAGGTGGTTGGTTGGCATCTCATCTTTCATGTGTCAGATTTTATTTGTATTCAAGCTTTCCAGTATATTCTTGCATAGTTTATTTATTTTATTATCTCTTCCCTGCTCTGTCTCTGCACTGTTTGCTGTATTGCCTGCAGTCAGGTATGTAGTTAACTCACAATAAAACCGATTCTGCATATTGGTGCAAGTCCCACACCTTCATTTTGGACATCAAGAACAGGCATGCTTTCATCTGCTATAAACTCAATTTCCTCAAACAAATTCTCTTCAATAATTCCTTTGACAGAGTCTTTTAGTTTGAATGTGAGGTAAATTAATGATTTTTTTTTTATTTAAAGCCACACTGTGTAAGAATTACTCTCATCTAGTGGTGCGCTAATATATTACAAGCAACAGAGTCGTGCTTTACTGCAGCCTCGCCGTTTAAGAGTGTTATTACGACTACGGAAGCCGCGGAGATTCATAAATGTGAAGTTTGAGTGTCCCGTCAGGTGATGGGGAACAGAACGATACATAATTATTATTTTTTATACCAATAAGTTACAAGTGTGCCCTCCATGTATTTAGTACCAAGCTACTGCTAACAGCTAATGTTATTGTATGAAATCGGTTTTTGTGACTTGCACACTCAGAAATCATCTGATGAAGGGAGAGAAACGGGGAGTAAAAGCAGGGCAGTGCACTGCAAGAGGAAGATCCCATGCTGTAACATTACTCTGTGTTTAATAACATGTTTTTCAGTTGATTTATCCAGGGAGGTGGGCGGCGTATTGATAGAAAATAATTATAATCTGAGAGATATTTCTGCATTAGAATGCTGCGGTTCTGGTGATTATATCACGACGAGAAACGGGTTTTACTTTGGTCTATTTTGTCTGACTAGAAGGACAACTACCCCCATCCCGTTGACAAATTAGCTAAAATAAAATATGAAACAGGAGGGAAAGCTCTCGGAAAATACATCTGAAAGAAGCGCACGGTCGCCTGCTGGTATGACTTCTGTGAAGAGTAACAACAACTGAAAACTGTTGCAACGTAGCTTTTCTAGTGTAGGCTAACTAACAAATTAGCCGTTTCTGCCGTTTTATATAGCAAGTAACAGTAAATGATCCTGACCTAAACGGGAGGATAATGTACACTCTTGTTTTCTCCCAGTTATTATTTCTTTTTCTTTTGTTGGCTTTTTTTTCCTGTCTCGCGTGCAAAGAGTATAGATAGTCCTCCATTTTAATGTAAGCTGGGAAGCTGAATGATCAACGCTCGTGTTGGCTTGTTTACACCAAGCCCGCGCCCCCCCCCCTCCTCCCCCGGGGACTCGCATGTAAAACGCACAAGGCTAACAAGTTTTTCCCCTTTCGGCTACTGTAATCAAAGATGGCGATGCAACATGGCAGCCTCCAGTTGGGTGCACCGCTACCTATGTATTTATAAACATCTAATTCTAAGCTACGAGAACGCTTTCATTTGGCTGGGACTGTGATTAGACTTAGGTAATGAAAGCAATTCTTGATTTTTGCTAAGAAAATACCCAAAAAACTACCCACTGTACCTTTAAGTGATTGGTACAATCTACTAACTTAGTTTTAGTTTGTCAAACTTTTACAAAGTTGATCAATTTAGCCCCGTTTCCAACAGCGGGTACAGATCGGGACAGATCGTGTGACATTTTTTTTGTGTTTCTATACGAGAAAACTGGGAACGGTACCCTAATATTCGACCCAACCTGTCCTACTTTTTTGGAACAGCAACTTTGTTTAGAGCAAAAGATTTTCTTTTTGTTGATTAAACCTGTTTAAATGGCATTAAGAAGCACAACCAAGAAGACATAACACAAACTGTTGGATGACCGCCATTCTTCTCCTTTGTTTCTGAGTAATGTTTTGGCTATACTTTAAGGAAGGTACTGCAATGCGTCATGCTATTACGTAGCGGAGGCATCAACTGCTATCCGGCTGATACTAAGCCTCTGAAGTACGTTATGGTTGGAAATTAGTAGGATTGGTAAAAATTAGGCTTTTGATTTTGCTGTTAGCAAATGAGGTCATAGAAGCAACTTCATCTGATACATTTCACATAAATTTGAAGAAATGCTTCACAAAATGTTGGTTTAATTTTCAACACATGATGATTTCAGGTTCTCCTTACTTAAGGTACCTGACCACTGTTGCCAACTCCTCAGTAAGAAAAGTAGCTATTGGCTAAAAGTTGCTAATTAGCATAATCAGCCTAATACATATAGTTTTAATGGAAGCTGCTATACAGAGTGATGTCGTGGGAAAGGCAAAAATTGATAAAAAGACAACCTAAAAATGTTTACAACAGCAAAAATAAATAAATAAATATTTCCTTTATTTTTAGTTCAGTTTTTTTAAGTGTAGTTTGTTTTTTTTAATTAGGAGTCTGGATCATGTCACAACACAGACATTGCTCTGACGGTAAGCCAGCGCAGGATCATCCAGCAGCACCTTTGTACGTTTTATTTTCAGCCTGGTCATGAAAAATAGGTGAACATTGTCTGCTCTTAATGCAGCTGGGAGCTGTGTGCTGCAGTGAGAAGACCAAGCCTCATATGAGTGCTTTTGGACTGGGGAGGGGGTCTGTGCAGTACCCGCTCTTCATTGGAAAGAGTAAACTACGTTCATTAATGTCAGTCTCCAAAAGTCTCCAATAATACCAGAAAAAGTCGCTAGATTTGTCGTTAGTTGCTTTAAAAAAAAAAAAAAAAAGTCCACAAAGGGGTCTGGAAACTCACTAAATATAGCGTCAAAGTTGCTAAGTTGGCAACACTGTACCTGACAGACTCAAAATAGTTCTCCTTTGCAGCCGGAACTTGGTGGGTGGAATTTCTCCTAAAACTGATGTCAGACCACAGACATCTCTGTGACAGTGCAGTTAAAAAAGTACTTGTTACTAATCTGCCTAAGTAAATGTAAAAGTGCAAAGCTTCACACAGTGAATTATGTCTAATTTGTTGTTAATAGATGTGAACAGCATTATGGGAAACCCTGCTCCCCCATCATGGACTTTCCTCATGTACTTAATTACACTAATTCATTTTATGAATGTTAATTTTTTTTAAACATTTTGCCCTCCAAAGTTCATATAACTTAAGTAAGATTAATAATACTAACAACTAGATTAAAATTAAGCTATATCAACTAGATATATTCTAATAAAACCAATTTTACACTTTACATGGGCAGCCTGTTCAATTCAATTTCCTCAAAAAGCCCCTCTCCTGTCATGGGAATATCCTCTATACTGTCCTTTTCTTCACTGTGGGAGAGAGTGTGGAAAAGGTTGTCCTTATAAATATGTCAGCTGTCACTTATGTTATGGTAGTCACAGATCCATGCAGAAAACAGGAAATAAAATGCAATTATTAAAATAAGACATCTTTTATCTGCAATAAACTAGACAGCCATGTGTGCTGCTGGATCCTGTGTGTATGGGCAAGCAGCAGCCTTCCAGACAATGGAACCTATCTAGAGGAGACATGATGCCCAAAGGCTATTAAAACAGCAAAATCTGTTGGGGAATCTGGTTTGCTATACTGAATGACTAAGCTTCATTGTTTTGTATATTTCTTCCTGCATCTACCTTGTGCATGTTTTCTTTTCTTCTCAATTGCATGTGTGTACATTCACAGAAACATCTGCCATATCCATTCACTCCCTCTTCCGCTCTTTTTTGTTTGTTTGTTTTAAAACTGCAAATACTCCAAAATCATTCTGCTCATGTGGTATTATCTTCACTTTTAGTGCTGGAGAATATAAAATCTCTGAGCTCCATCTGGAATTATTGTTTTGGGAAAAACAATGGAGAAGGTATGAGAAGCAGGATTCATGAAATTTGATCTCTGCGACAAGCCATGGAGCTTTTCTGTTCATACTCTGCTAGTTATTCTTGGCACTTGACATTATTGTTTGTGGAATCATATCATGTTTCAAATAAAGGAAGTTTCCAAAGGACCTCAGAAATATAGTGTTTATCATGTTAAATTGTCATGTTACAGAACTGTCTATTCAAAGTTTGAATTCCTCTAATGTACAGTGAAACAAGTGTGTGTAAATAAAGGAAATTTAAAAACCACATTCATGTGGAGTGATTAACCAACAGAGGCTGCTCTGAGGCATTATATATATGCATGCAGTTATGGACCACAAAGTAACCTAAATGTCTCTGTTACACTGGCTGACATTAAAGTTCACAAATCAGAGAATCATCATCTCCATTTTGCTTAAAAGGATAGTTTGGTTATTTTGGAGTGGGGCTGTCACGTGAAACTACACTTTCTCATTTACAGAAAGTCCATTATGCATCACAGCTGGCAGTGTGTTAGAAAACCGTCTGGCTTGTGACATTGTGTGTCTGCATGCTGTCTGGAGCAGAAGAAAAAAAGCGTCAACTACTTAGAGCTCAAATGAACTCTTGTGAAACTTCTGAGGTTTGAGTTGTTTTAGACAAAAAAATATATGCTCCTTACATGGCAGTCTATCAGAGTAGCTTTCAACTCTAACTTATCAGGAAATCACTGCCCCATTTCAGAAAAATAAAGGGCTTGTTTGAACACTATTTTGTGAATTGATGATGACACAAGTTATTTATTTATTTATTTTCTTTAATTAGAAGAAAACAAAGCACTGCATTCATCAGTTAGGTAATTAAATCAGTTGCACAACAATAAGCTATCCTTAAGAAGACTATTTTACAGAACCTGAGAGATGTGTAATTTAACTGAAATGAATAAAAACTATAAAGTATGATTAAAGGGGAAATGTGCTCATTCATTTTTGGAAATTGGATGCTTTTTGATAATGCTTTTATTTGTTTCCATACAGTCAATCAAGCTGATGCAATTTTTTTTTCCATCATAATAATTTGATACACCATACACATACAAAGTCCCACAGATCCACTTGTACGACCGCCACCTTATCCTGATGATCAGATTAATAGTGTTTGAAAATTTTAGGAAAAGAAAAAACTCAGTTTGTTAATCAAATCTGTCAATGTGTCCAGACATGGGAAAGGAACTTAAAGCTTTTAGTTAAAGCACTTAAAGTTGTTTTTTTTTATTATTATTATTTTTTTTTTCTTTTTTTTTTTTGTCATTCAAGTCTGAACCAACTGAATGGAAAAAGAATTAAAGATCAAGCCAGAAGTTTAGTCTGTCTACATAAATGTTGGCAGAGACAAAGAAAGATGGCTTTGGAATGTCAATACTTCAAAGAGAACTCAGTGACACAGTCTCTGTATGGGTCCAAGTTCCGCTGGCAGTCCTGCGTCCAGGAAGTTAGTTGGGAAACTCCAGGCTGTCATCTGGTCTCAAAAGAAGTTTCAGTTCTCATTTCAGACTTCTCCGTTTGGTATTGTAAAGCCAGACAACAGAGGAATGTAACCTCATAAACCTGTGGATAGAGACACAGAAGAGATGAAATAATTTAAAAAGAAGATTTTTGACTGTTTTTATGTGCGAATAGGTATGTGAACAGCAAAAAGGTTGCAAGGATGCAGGCAAGCAGATGGAGTTGCCTGGCAACACTCTAGTCACAAATAGGGGGGGAGGTGTAGTATTAGTTATGACGTCTTATGTAACCTCAGGGGTGAGTTTGAGAGAAAAGAACAAAACAGCTCATACCCATAACTTTGCCTATTCCTCATATCTTGGAAAACAAAATTGAAAAAAAGGAGTATTATGAAGTGCCAGATTTACAGATCCGTGCATGCATGTATTACTACCCATTCTAACTTGTATAAACAACAATAAGAACATAACAATCACTCATAAACTCCCCCTTTCCCAATCCTATATAGACAAACTATCCTTCACTCTTGGTGATGTTTTCTTTTCTGTAGGTCAGCATCCCTCGTGCACTGCAGTGAATCCATGAGAAAATCCGGTGAACATGCTGTGAGGAGATTCTTCTCCCCTCTATGTGCCTGAAGCCTTGGATAAACACAACCCCTGGGTATATGATCTAGATTTACCTGCAGCTGGATGAAAGCTTATAACACTGGGGTAGAAAAGGGAAGAAAATAAGGTTTAAATGAGGAAAGAGATAGCAGATAATCAGGAGGACATAACAAAGAGAAATGGGGAGAGATAATGGCAGCACTTGGGGGATGATTACAGCTCCCAGCTTGCAACCATGCTCCAATTCCCTTACTTACTTTTTATTTTGTTCGGTCACTTCTTAACCTCTGCAGGACACCTGCGATGAACTGAGGTCCACATTATTCATTTCATTAAAACAACTAGCATATTTATAAGCCGGTGAGTGGGTACATTGGGGACATTATATGAACAGCTATTGGCGAAATACGCTGCACTTAAGGTGTATGCCATGCGGGAAACTATGAAACTTCTTCTCATTGTCACAAAGTCAGAACTTGATAAAGAGGAGATGCTACTACTTTATAAATATGTATATATGATGTATATAATGTATATATATAATGTTATTTAGCAATGTTGTGCAGCCACAAGATATTTTATTTGACTTTAATTTTAATTTACTTCAATTACCTAAACAAGTTTGGCTGTTTTTTTCTTGAGAAAAAATGAGGCAGGTAAACGTAGTGAAATATTCAAGTCCCAGGGTGTTAAAAAATATATCTGCCCATTGTTGCAATCTGCTTGAGGCTTGTGTCAAAATTTTTTTTGAAAAATATCTGAACCTGAAATGTGAGCCAATCTTGATTGAGTCGGTAAAAAGTATTTGTAGAGTTGCTTTCTGAGCTTATTCTCTCTGTTGGTTGGATTGAAAGACATGCAAGCTAGTCTCTGTAGTTTTTATTTCTTTTATTCTATTTGGTGTGAGAGCAAAAACAATTTTAGAAAAGAAAAAAACAGTGAGCCTTTTGCACTTACTGTGTTATGGGTGACGTGGCCCAGTAAGGCCAACGCCAGCTGCTGGATTCTAGAGCCCTAGGCCTCTATAATATGCAAGTTCTTTTCGATCATGTCGAGCAGAGTTAAAAGCCACACTAAAAAAAAGTCAAGGTTTTTAAAACAGTTTATGCCTCTATACAATTGAGTCTTCTTTCAGTCTCTAATTGGGTTCATTACTTGGGGTTGATTGGCTTCCAAGGTCTACCAAGGTCTCAAACAGGTAAAACATGTGGTTAAAAATATAAATAAATCACACACTAATTAAAAATAACATGCAGTTTAAAACAGCAAATAATGCACAAATTAAAAAACTTACACCCTCTTTGGCCCCACCTTCACTGGGGAGTTTGGTAGTGATCTCTAAGCATTATTCGATGGGGTTACCACATTGTGTGGCCACAGCTCAATACAATACAATGAATCCTGCGACTTTGGGGGCAGTACGTACATTTTGTGTGATCAAACTGGGCTTTGAATTATTCTGAAAGAGTCAAGCTTCTTCCAGAGACAAAAAAGTACTACACTGAAGAAAGTAACACAATAAGCAAACTACATGCACTTTAGTCTATCTGCCAAATAAGACTTGAAAATGTGTAGAGCACTAGTTCAATCATTTAAGGATGTAGAAACCTGAGGTAGATTCATCTTACAGATTGAACCACTCCTCCTTCGGGGGTTTACATTGCCTAGTTCTATTACATGCATACTGAAAAAGCATGATTTATTTTAGTTGTGCTTCAATTAGCCCATGCAGTACTTACATAAAATACATGTAGACATTGATAGATGGAATGCATGCAGTATTGCTCTGCACATACTGATGGATGGCACAAAAACAGGAGAGTCCTTGAAGGCTTGCAAAGCATACAGAAGATGCTAGAGTAAATATGTATTATACATGTCACCCAACACTTGCTCATTCAATATTCAGGCAGTCTTCTGATCCAGGAATCTTGATGGCATGGCTTTACATTTACATTGACACAACCCTTGCTGTGCTCTCTGTCTGAACTCTCACATCATTGCCAGGGGCCAAAAACAAAGATAAGTAAATCCCATCTTCCTGACATTCCGGCCCAGAGCTCCAAGGATGGGTTGAACTGATACTGTAAACAGCGTAAATGAGCATGAGAGTCGGGTGTAAGAGATGAAAGAAGTTGGATCAATTCATTATTCGAAGTTGATGTAGTGATGTGATGAATACACAAGTGAGAGGCAGGGTAAGAAAAAAAGTATAAACAGTCGTGAGGATTGGGAGGTCAAGTGAGTCAAACAGGGAGAGGTAGGGATAATGATAGAGATAGAGAAATGTAGTAATGGCTGTGGGCAGTATTTAAATGAGTCTGTGGCGGTCCAGTGCACAGATTGACTGTGAATTATTACCACTGTGTGCTTACTGGAGCTGCTAGGCCAGTGGGCACTCTGTAATTCAGAGAGACAGAAACAAAGAAAGAAAAGCAGAGTATTAAAAATAAAACCTGAAAGGCAGGAGTATAGAATGTTCATTTTTTCTAGCAGTTTTCTACAAGGTAATTAATTATTTTGAAATTTGTACTTGTCAGTGGAAAGTCTGCTGTCATTTTAAGTTATATGTTGGTAAATGTGATCAAGTGGTCTGACTGGGTTTAAGTTTCAGTAGGAGCTATTAATGTAGAAATTTGTTGTGACTGTACAAAGTTCATTTTAACAGTTAATTAACACAGAAGCAAAGTTCATCAAAAGAAGATGTAATAATACAATGTGCTTATTGTACCAGCCTTGTCTCTCCCTGCCTCACTATTTTCCCATTCTTTCTGTGAAGGAGGTGGTGTTTCTCTTGTGTGTGTGTATGTATTTGTATTTGTAAGTGAGTGTCTGGAGAAAAAGGGTTCAGATCTCTTGCAGAGCAGTTCATTAAGGCTGTGGGCAGAAGCAGGGCATAGCACCCCTGAGTTCCATAATCATCCCCAGAAACACTGCTACCCTCAGCTGTAACAACACAATACAAACACACTTTAGAGATTCAAACAACTCAGATATTTGTGACTCTGCAAATGCTCCTTTGATGTTTGTGTGTAAGGCTCACTTACTTAAAAGTGAGACTTTTAATTTGAAATCTTTGATCTTTAATATCAGCTTTGTGTCATATTGTTATTTTTTATAAAAAGGATCTGGTTAATTATAGCTGAGACCGTCTGGCAGAATCAGTCTGTGCCTAATTTTCCTTTCACAAAAATGGCACAGAGGCAAAATGCTGAAGATAAATACACGTAAAATGTGTTTTTTCATTGTTAATTATTAAACTCACGATAATTAAGGTAATTTAAATTACACACTTAAAAATAGAAATAGACCCTTTTAAGCCAATCTATAAGCAAGAGGATGAAGGTTTAGGGACATATTAATTATTTAAAATTTAAACAATATTTATGTGGAATAAAATGATTCATTAAAAGATAATAAAGGATTCTTCATCTTCTTTTATTTCTTTATTTCTTTATTTCCTTGTTTGACATGCTCACATAATCGTACTGTGTTCAGGCTTCATAATAGCTGCTTGTATTTTTGTTTGGGAGTAAACAGCTGGCTGAAGAAAGCTTTGTTCCCAAATAAATGCTCTGTCTGCTGTCTGGCTGCCATCAGTTAAAAGGAAATCCAAAAAGCAGTTTTGATACTGAGTCAGTGTGGTAAAAAAAAAAAGGTCAGTTATGTTTGCATCTTTTTCCTCCTCCTTGTCTGCATCTGTGCAGTGTGAACAATGTATCATTGTTTTTTTCTACATCTTAAAGTTTTTAGTGTTGCTTTTTTTTCTTGTTCCCTCAGTCCCCAGCATGTTTTCCTTTCTCCACTTATTGAATTGATTATTTTTCAGCACTCAAAATAAGCAGTGGGATGGTTATGTCCACCTGAAACAGCTGGGTGATTGTTTGCCTGCATTTGTTTGTGTACTTGTGGACCCCCTCTGTGTTTCCACTGGGCAATAAAGTGACACAATTTTACTGCTTTTGTTTTCTTAACAATTCTATAATGTGAACGCAGACACAAGACTGGAAAATAGTCTTTTTTTTAACAGTACAAATACAAATATACATACTTTGTCTTACTGCAAATGACTTTCTTTCCAAATACATCGAGATTTGACTTCATTATTTTATCTATATGTTGACATTTTGTTTTCACTGTAAAAACAAGTCTCTCTCATAAAAGCAATAAAGATCAATCCAATCCACCCCCCAAAAAACCTCCATGTATAAAAAAAGCTTTCCATGTCTCTAGAGAATCCCCCAAAGAATTCATAATTTTCCATCCTTCTCCGCCTCCAAGGTGCGTTTTACCATGATTCCACCCTGGTAATGTATGCAGCTGCACAGAGATCAAAGATTCGTAGATCATATTTTGTGTGTGCATACGCACATGTATGTGAGCTACTAACAGCCATGTATCTTCAGAAGCACCATGACAATGCCTGAGGCTAGAGGGTAAGAGGTGGAGGTTTGGATGTCAGATGCCTCTACAAAATCAGCCTCTTTCATATGCAGTCACATTATGCAGCTCCAGCATGAAGGTAAGTCACCAAATGTGATGCCTAAAAGCTGTCGGTTTATACACACCTACTAGTACAACTAATTTTATATAAATACAACTCTTCAGAGAATACTGAAAGTCCTTCAAAACACATAAAGGAGGTTCATCTTGTATTAATAAAATTCAAATATTGTGTGCATTAAAGTGGAATTCTTTATGGTACATTGCTACTATGTAAGGGCATTGCACTCACTACCAGAAACTAGCGTTACCTATTAAAATCCACTGTTTGTTGCTTAAATAAATCTGCTTGCTAAGGGCTGGACTAGTACATCGTAATAGAAGATGACAACATCCTTTTATTCTTAACTTGTCAGTACTGATGATTAGTCATGGAGCTCATTGCATTATTTTTTAATGTGCAGGGTACCCACATTCAGGGTTTCTGAAGCAAGTGACTTAAAGGTTGTAGGATTGCAATAGTAGAAATGCGAAAACCAAAATATAAACATAAAAGAAAATTAAATTAAAAAAAGAGTATTCTCAGAGTTGGGCTATAACCTTTTTTGCTTTGACTTCCTAATATGGAAATGCTGGACATATGAAGATGAAGGGAACTGACAGTAATTGCCGTGACCATACATATGGACAAGAACTGTGTCAGCATATTTCAGATACACTGAGAAAAGCCAAGGGGCTAAAACACATGTTCAGTCTTTTGGTTGTGCTCGTGAAGATTGTTAAAAACCTGAATGCAGATGGTTCAGTCTTTCTACTGGATTGTTGGAATAGCACGTGTCAACCTTGAAAAAATATTTTCTTTCATTCTTTTAATTAGGCACACTGAATTTTTTTAAAAATTATTTTAATAAATATCTGTCATTAACTATCCTCACTTCTGTCATAAAGCACATTGTGCAATGAAGCCATCAACTTGCTAATTTTTCTTTCAGATGGCATCTAAGTGTGTGTGTTTTTGTGTGTGTACTTTTTAATGGAAAAATTATAAAATGGACATTAGAAACTGTGGATCCAGTTAACCAAATAATCATCTATGATTGCCATTTACCAAAAAAATAAAATAATACAATCACAGTAAAAGTCCACCCAACAAATAACAAAATAACACCAGTGACCAAACTTTATTGTCAGAATTTCCCCAAATAATAAATTTTGATATTTATGTCTTAATTAAAAGTTATTTTTCAGGCCTACCAACTGAGAATTGCAGATGTTGAAGCTGGGAATGGAGTCATAGACACGGTAACCACATCCCAGCAAGACAAAAATCACTTGGCTTTACTCAATGACTCAGTTAGCTACTGCTAGCCAAACCAGACCACATTTACTGGATATTTTGCATATATTTTGCACTTTTATCTGTGGCTAAAATATAGTGAGATTCTGCTGTGTGTATTCAATGTTTTTACAAAAGTAAAATAGCTATTTAGAGCTGAGGAAGAGCTGTAGAAATGAAGGCTAAAGGTAATGTATGGCGGCATCTTGTTTAATTTTATATGTAATGGGCTTTTTAAAAACCCATTAAGTAAGACGGTGTTACCAATTTCTTTCTAACTCAACCGTTTGGAAGTTATTTAATCTTGAAATTTGACATAATTAGGGCTGTGTCCTTTCAGCAAGAAGGGAGAGTAGGACAACACGGTTTTTAGCCGGCTAACAGTGCACCTTAGCTTTAGCCTACATCTGTTAGCTGGTTAGCTCACGTTAGATTCGAGTTGGCTCAGTTAGCTCTTAGCTACAGGCAGCTTGGAGTTTGATAGACATCAATCACCCACCCCCACGCTCACAGCCCTCCTCTCAGTTATCATTTGTTAATCAGTTAATCATTTGTGTGAAGCAATATTCCAATATATATAAGAATCACACTCTTTCTCCTTATATTGATTTAGTGTTTTGTTTAGAGTGCCTCATGTCTGTTTTGTTCATAATAGAGTAAGCTGAGCATTAACTGACAAATTCCTGCAATCATAGAAGTTGGAACTATTTAGAAATACAGCAGTTTGATGTAAATAACCGTGCCAAAGGGCTTTTAAAAGGTTACGTCATCATTTGTGACAGCTGGGGAAAAAGGAATTTCCTCTGGGACTCAGCTCTGCCTGTCAGGCCAGAGATGATGGAGGAAGATAGTGATAAAGAGGCAGTTGTATTTTCTGAATGAAATATGAAGGTCTAACAAAGGCAACAATATAACGAAGATTATTTCTATTTCCTCAGGTAAGGATGGACTGTCATCCAAATTTCCACAGAAACAATACACACATAGTATATATGCACCTACGATGAAAATTTCAGACCCTTCTATGTTTAAGTGGGTGAACTTGCAAAATAGCAGGGTGTTCAAATACTTATTTTTCTCACTGTATATAAACACAAACATCCAGATACATGGAAGCCTTTCTTATTAATTCAGACTGTAGTAAATATGTGAGACACAATCCATTCACTTCTTCTAAAGGATATCTGAATGTGATAGCTGAGGTTTGATTGGTCGACAATGATTTAACATACATGACAGGAAGTGGTTAATTACAATCATGGGAACACAGCTGCTGCTTTCTTTCCCACTGTGCACTTCTCTTATAAGTTTCTCTGTCACTCATCCACTGTCTGATCCCTTAGTTATATCGATGAGATTCCAACAATCTTCAACAGTAGTTGCTGTAGCTTTATAGAAAGTATAACGAGTTAAGACTGCAAACCGCATGCTCAGGTTGGCAAAGATGGCTGACAGTCAAGGTTTAAAGGGTTGGGGAGCACACAAGCTCACTTCTCATATCCAGCTGACATTTGGATGGTTTTTTGATGTGCATGAACGAATTGAGCTGTGTTTTTTTGTGTTGTCCATAGCTCACTCTTACTCATTCATGTCTATTTTCATTTAGCTGTTAACCTGATTTGACCTTTTTCTCTCCTTTTCTTGTTTTCTGAACCTCCACCCTGCATTTACATTCATTACATTTCTGCCTGTTTGATATTCCATCACTGTGTTTGTATGTCTGTGTGTGTGTGGGGGGGGGTGTGTGTGTGTGAGTGTGTTGCAGTTGCATTTGTGTTATCTCTGAATTACACTGCTTTTAGTAGCAGTGTGTGGAGCTGCAGTGCACAGAAACCCTCACTGTCAGACTGTTATCGGACTAAAACCCAGTGTATCGCCTGCTGAGACAGGAGGCGCAGACCTTCCCTCTGTAAGCTTTCATCTTTTACTTAATGCAACAACATTAAAACACAGATGTTATTTAACTTTTCAGAAGTGTCTTTCTTGTGACCTCTCTTCAAGAGCATTCTCATACTGCTCCAATTGAAAACTGTAACTACTAAGTCTGACAGAGTGAATTATTTTGTTTCAATATCTAATTCTGGCTTTGAGTGTTTGAAACGATCAGTGATTGTCTTAATGATATTAGGACAATTAAATTATCATTCGACTTGTTGAACAGGGCTATGAAGCAGTAAATGGAAATGAAAAGTTGAGAGTAAAATAGTGTCTTTGATGGAATCACTCTACATGAAAAAAACAAGAGAAACACATGCTTGTTAAACTCACGTTTACTGTTTATGTAACCTTATTGTTTATGACTTTCCAGTAGATGATATATGCATAGAACATGTGAAACAGTATGCCTCATTGTGCAGTGTAGTGCAGTAAATCTTTCCCGTTTTATATCCTGCTGTGATTTGTAATGCTGTTGCCTTATCTTTCCAGATCACTCTTCCTGTCTCTGCTTCTGCTGACAAACCAAGCCATTTTACAGTTACCACATGCACACACATGCACCCACACACAATAATATCTGTCAGACTAGTCTTTGATTTTATTTTTATTTAATAATCCAGTCTTTTTTT
This sequence comes from Rhadinocentrus ornatus, assembly GCA_037177495.1. Lineage (NCBI taxonomy): Eukaryota > Metazoa > Chordata > Actinopteri > Atheriniformes > Melanotaeniidae > Rhadinocentrus > Rhadinocentrus ornatus. Next base: position 15,161,018 of record JBAMHW010000026.1, on the reverse strand, counting down.
CCCTATGTCTTTCAAGGCCTTCTAATCTTGGTTGCTAATAAAGATTAAACAGACTCTAAGCAATTACAATATAAGGATGAAGCTTCCGTCACGCTTGTTTATCAGCGCTCTTTAATATTTGGTTTTCATGATCTAATAGACCGTCAGGCTCCACTAGGAGCTCGACATAATAATAATGATATTAAGATAATGATGGAAATGGAAGATCTTTATTACTGCCTAAATGCAATTAACTGGCTCAGTGACTTTAGGTTATCTTTTTACCTTTTTTTTTTACTGATTTTTAGTTATATAGGTACAAATATTGGCAATGTAAGAAACACAAAGATTATTTTTTAAATTACAATGCAGAAGATAGGTTAGGAGAACTGATCTCTGGTAATCACAAATTATTTTAAAATCAAATGTTTACACACATGCACACATATATATATATATATGGATGGATAGATGGATATATGCAAGCATACACTGTTTTTTTTTTGTTTGTTTGTTTTGTTTTGTTTACTTATCTTGCTGTTGCCACTGTATGTTATTGCACTTGTCAGAGTCCACAATAAAATGTGTCATCATGCTTTAATGTTATTATATCATGTAAACATGCAGCTTGGGTAATCATGCCTCTCTTGACATTTTTATGCTTTGTGGATCAAATGCATGTGAAAAGCTGAAATTATCTGCTCACCTCAGCTAGTGTATTTTATGCAGCAGCTCTTTATATGGATTAGAGGATGTAGGTGTTGTGGGTAATGCTCAGTAAAGCACAGACTGCTCCTCACACCAACACCCACAGACAAACTGACTGTTAGAGGAGTTTAACAGCAGCCAGAAAAGAGCAAACAGCACTTAGACTGGAGCTGCTTAGGCCATTATTAGCCTGTGATTTTAGACATGAGTGCGACAGATGACTAATGATTGCATGGGAGCATATTGCTAAACATGGACTGTTAACAGTTTTTATTGGGATAATGAATAATATTTTTAAAAAAACTTTTATTTTGTGTTGGATTTACTGTTGGTACAGTGTATTTTGGTGTTCACCTGAAAGAAAGTGGGTATCAAATTTTGAAGTTTAGTCTTCAGTGAAAATGCGGGTGGTTTGATTTAATTCAGTTTCATTGCAAAACATAAATCAAATTCTTTTTTTTCATGCCCCAGTAAGCTTTTTGAACAATTGTGTTTTGGTGGAAGATTTTGTTTGTGTGCAGTTTGTGTTTTATATTTCTGGCTAAAGGTATAACAAAAATCATTTGAGATCTATGTTAAGTTATGACAGTGTCTTCTTGAATACAGGTCCTATTTGGGCAGGTTTTTTTTTTTTTTTTTATACCAAATGTAAATGAGGCAGTTGTTAATGTCTTTTCCTGAGCAAAGAAAAAAACAGTTAAAGTAAAGAGCGACTGAAAACAATACTGAAGTTAAAAAGTTATGTAAGAATCTGCACCTGCTTAAAAGTTCACCACCAAACTCCTCTGTCTCTCCAAAAAGCAGACTTTTACCCTGTTAAATGTGACAAGTAGTTCTTTGTTGACTGTTTCATTCAATTAAATTTTAGTCCTTCAAGCATTTTTTGTGGGTGGGGAAAAAAACATAGAGAGAAATGAGTGTCGTCGTCAAAATCAATGGGTTGAGTTGCTGATAGTTTTACATACTTTAGTAACATTTTGTTATATTTCATGCTGGGTCATTAATTCCCCTTTATTCTCCTGTTTTAGTTTCCACCCAGCAGTCAAATCACTGCAAAAAAACAAAAAATTGATCTTTAGGATATAGCTGTTTATTTTTTCTTCTCTTCTTTCCTGGGAAATGGCTATTACTTCTTACAAATACACACACACACATATATATAAATATGTGTGCGTGTGTTTGTGTGTGTGTTTGAGTCAGGTGTTAAGGTGAAAAGTGATGTATGATCCATGTGGGTTGGAGGGTGTGTGAAGGGGGCACATTGCCAAGCAGTGCTTTCAACCTGCTAACAGATACGGCCTTTTATGACAGCCATCTGTCCAATATGAATTTGTGTTTGTGTAGGTGTGTGTGTATGTGCTTGTGTGTGTGTATGCGTGTTCTCATATGCACATTTGCGCTTGTGGGTAGTGGGGTCCAGGTGGCTGTATACTGTCATATTGCACCCTTAGTGTGCAACAGCATGGGGGATGTGGAGCCCAGAAGAACATGTTGCTCACATAAAAACACAGCAATTGAAGCCCTGCTGTTGCCAACATCCTAAAACTGTAACCTGAGGACATGTGCTCTTTTTTCTAGAGTTACAACTTGTAAAATGATACCAATCAATACAAGTTTGCCAATGTTCATATCTGGTTTAATACATTATCACAGGACTATAAAAGTCATTGCAGCACTCTTTGTGCATTTATTCTCAGTTTAGGACACAAATATTAGTAATAACAACAAACTGATTGCCGATTAGCTGATAGCAGATTGCCTAAACCTAGTATGAATTTTGAATTGCAACTTCATAGAAAATACAATGAGAAATGAATGGGATGCTTAAAGAGCTAGATGACCATAACTATTGCTTTACTATAAAGGTAATTCTGGTGTCCATTGTTGTCTCTGTTTGGTAATAAAACTATTTAGTTAGACAAGGAAAAGACAGAAAAAGACACCCATCCAACCATCCATCCATTTTCTATACTGCTTATTCCAATTCAGTGTTGGGGGGAAGCTGGAGCCTATCCCAGCAATTAGCAGGTGACAGGCAAGGTACACCCTTGATAGGGTTGGGCATAGTTTGAATTTGAATGATTACAGTTCCGATTCCGGTTCCGTGTTTCGACTCTTTTTAGAGTCAGAGTCAAAAAACTTTACATGTTTTAACCTCATCATTCTCACCTTGTCGCCAGCGACCCAATAACACCTTGTCAATATAGGCATGCTATACCAAGCTATACCTCTATCTATCTATCTATCTATCTATCTATCTATCTATCTATCTATCTTTCTATCTATCTATCTATCTATCTATCTAT
>JBAMHW010000026.1:15135429-15157925 GCA_037177495.1 Rhadinocentrus ornatus | reverse complement strand
ATCTATCTATCTATCTATCTATCTATCTATCCATCCATCCATCCATCCATCCATCCATCCATCCATCCATCCATCTGATACACAACTAGCGCTCCCTGCTGACTATCCAAAACGCACGTGACCTGAAAAAGTCTGTGATAATAGGCTGTCATTCATGTCAATCACAAGTATAACCAATCACTGGGAAGCACTGCAAGCACTTCCGGCGGATTCTTCTTTGTTGGTGTCTGGGGGCTTTGTCTTCTGGTCAGCGGACCAGGGATCGAAATTAGGAATCAAAATTAAAAAATTTGAACGACTCCAGGAGAATTGGAAAGTAAGTCCTGGTTCCAATCGATGCTTGATGCCCAACCCTAACCCTGGACAGGTCGCCAGTCCATCACAAAAAAATAAATAAAATCTGAAGTACATTTTGAAGTGATGTTCAGAAAAAAGATAAATGTCTATTTTTACATCCAAGTGAAGCATTTTTTAAATTAGGGTCAGTCTGTAAAGAGGGATCACCAACCCTCAAGGGCCGATGTCCTGCAGGTATTGGGTGTTTTCCTGCAACAACACACCTGATTCAAGATCATCGGTTCATTAACAGACTTGTGCAGAACTTGACAACAAGCCATAGTAGTGGTTAGCTGGTCAAATTTAGTTAATAAGCAGGTCCTGAATATTTGGAATTTGGCCAATGCTACTTGAGCCTTATTGTAGTCAAAAGCAGCCATATTTGAACAGGAGCGTACAGATGAACAGTCCTAAAACTATGATTATACAACATGTATCTTTCAGGTCTAATATCTTTTTAATTATTTTGAAATTACTACCAGCCCACTGATCAGAAGGAGTGCAGCCAGCTAATGAAACCATAGTAAATGCTTGAAAGATTTATTGGCTACGATTTACATAAACTAAGTTTATACACTAATTTACCGCCACTTTGTGATCAGCAAGCCAATGTGCAATGGTTATGTTGTTTCCAACAGTTGTCTGATCTACTCTATCATGGTAAATAACTTACTGATTAAAACCAGCAGATAGAGGGACAACTGTGGTCAAATGTGAACATGATTTAAAGTAAGCACTCAGCTTGCTGTTTTTGATTTAAACAATAAAAACCTATGAAATGTTTCTCACTGTTTAAATATAAAATACACCATGCTTGTGACACAATGTCAGATTGCTCTGTTTTGAAAATGTAAGGAGTTTCAATCTTATAGAAATTCAATTTTATTGGCTGTTGTTAGAAAAATAAATCCTGCATGTGTGAAAGGTGCATATCTTACAACAGCCTATTGGGTGTGTGTGCATATAACTTGTGCTTGAGTGATGAATGGCCTTTTATGGGCTGATTATATCAGAACAAGAAGAGTAAAGAGAAGTAATCCCTTTCTAAGCAAACACTGGTAATGTGAAGTAATTAAGATCACCATTTCTTCATGAGGATTTTCCATCAAAGGTATTGGGTTGTTAAATCTGCTCTTAATAAGCTACAATGTACAGCAAAAGGTTGTTTTCTCTAGTAAGGCACAACCTATATTATGGCTATATTTAGAGCCCTGTTTCTGTTGGAGGTGAGGATATAGCCTGCTGCGTGTTAGCTGAGGGAGGCATCCCCCCCCCCCCCACACACACACACATTGCCTCATCTGACCCATACTTCCTGGTGTGAATTAAATCAAAACTGAGAAAAGCTGATAGGCAGTGGTCTCTTGAGATAGGCCGATGTCATTTTTACTCCATTCGTCCAGCAAAATGAATCAGCTTTGCTGCATGTAGTCCCACTTTTGGGCAAGACCAGCCAGTGTGTTGTAAAGCCCACAGAGGGATGGCAGGTAAAATGAGAGGACACAAAAAAGAAGCCAATGTAAACCTGAAAACTCTAACTATGGTTTTCAAATGCCACAAGCCATCTTTAATCTCCTTTATTTACTACAACTTGTATATGTTGCAGAAGCAATTTAATGATGCTAAAGTACAAATTTCTTTTCTCTTTTCTCTTTCTTCCTCCAACCATTTTGATTTATGTGTCACAGATGTTATGTTTATTTGTGGCCATGGGCCAGAGATGAAAAGAGACTGGTGGCTGTGTGGAGGAAATACTCAGCAATCTTCATGGCCCATCTGGGGTAGCAGAACTGCAGACTGAGGATCCCTCTGTTAACCTCAGTCGTACTTCTCCCTCCAATGCCCTGAAAAAATACATGTCGGTCTCCCTGATGAAACTCAGAGAAAACATAATGATATCTAAGGGTGCTGGAAAGGAACATATCAGATGAGGAGATGAAAAGTAGAAATGAATGTAACATCTGAACAGAAAGCTGGAAAACTCTACATGCACCAAGTCTGACGGGATAATCCCTTTACAGAGTGGTCAGTGAGCCGACCTCTGATCCCTCTTACCCTGATTTTTCATCCTTAGCCATGCAGTTGCTACTCCATCACTCTTTGTTGATCTGTGGACTTCTGCTGGGGTAATTCCATGCCACCTCACCTAGCCCCCTCAGCTCATGTCAAGGATTTTCTAAAAGAAAGTTTATGAAAAAATACTTTTATTATGTTTTTTGGCCTTACAAAATCCCAAAGCCTTGCTTCTTTTTTTTTTAGTTTTTAAATTTTGATGTTTTACCCTTGAAGCTAAATGTCATAACTTTTTTTTAAGTACTTTCTAAGCTTCATTTATTGAGCATTTCTTTTTCCCACTAAACTGTGTTGGAATTATATCCATAAAACCTGAAGACGTATCATGTATCCAGCTCTTGGGTCCTGAAGGGAAAAAGCTCTGGAAAAAAAACTTTCAAAAACATTTCATGCCTATATTATTTTACAAAAAGCATCCATTTAAATTTTGGGGATTATCAATTTTAACAATTTGAATTTATTTGGTGCTATTTAAAATCCCTTATTAGCCTTGTACCTTGTGAATATATGTTCTTTATATTTATTCTTAAAGCATATTTTTTTTATACATTGTTTCACCCCCTCCCTCATACTGTCCCACAGTTTGACACCATAAAATCAAGCACAGAATGTTTTTAATTTTAAAGTCATTTGTCCCTCTTAATAAATAACCTCCTTTTTCGTTCATAAAAATGTTTTTCATGTTGTGTTAGCAGCTTTGTCTATAATTTGTGCCATTTGAAATTTGACAATATCTCTAAATCTTTTTGACCACAAAACATTGAGTGAGTATGATCCAGATAACCAGCACTGTGAAAAATCCCTATTGCCCATTACTAAAGAATAATTAATGGGTTGATTCAAGTTGTGTTGTTACTGCCCCATGTTTCTGTGTAGTAGTGGAAGTAAGATAATGGAACAGTAAATGTTGCAGAGTGCCCTAAAATCAAAAACAAAGTTAAAGCACTGACCTTTGACAGATTTTTGTACTTTAGCACCCTAATGTAGTGAGACGCCACTGTGTGTGTATCCATAACACATCCTAGAGTAGTGACAAAGGCTACTTAATTAAAAACTAGTCATCTTAGACAGAATTTACTGCTAAATCAACATCTGAACACAACATATGAAGGTGTGGGAGTGCAAAAACAACAAAACACATCTTACCAATCTTTGATTCCCCATTAACTGGCACTAGCATGTTAAGCTAGCTTAACAGCACAGCTATTTTTTGTTTTCTATTTCTTTATGTAATCATATAAAACAAAGATAGATTAAATATTATGTTGGACAAAAATGTTTGTGAAAGGTTTCATTCCTGCACAAACAGATTTCAGCTGCAGCTATATTTAGCTGGTAGGTCCATGCTAGATATGCCACAGCTTCTTAGCATACCTAGCCTCTTGATTTGGTAGCAGCTACAATGCAGACAAAAATATTGTAATTTTGTCGCCACATATCAATATGTGATTTCATTCAACAAGCTAGCTAATAATTTTATTATTTACCAATCAAATAGCAACAAGGCTAATTTAGCATCTATATTGCATCCTGTCTCTTCTCTGAGCTCTCTACGGTGAGTAAAAGTCAGTCAAGTGTTGATTCTTGTCTCAGCTCTTGCTAGTGTGTTGATATCCCGTTGCTGGTGTATGATGTGGTGCAAAAACGCAGCTGTCACGTGACACTCTGGGCTGGAATACAAAGTTGTGAAGTGTGTTTTCTCAGCCTCAGGACACCGCAGTGCAATGACAACCCTAAAAATGTGCATAATGAATTAATCATTAAATTGAGTCAGACACAAGGAGTTTCAAGGCTGGAACTTATGAAGAATTGTTTTCATATTAGTGTTATATGACACTGATGCATTAAGCCGCATTTCAATAGCGTGATGTTGGAATGCAACTTACCATTTAAAATTCTGGATAATGCATCATATTTCACAAGTCATGTTTTGCTAGCTATTTTGAATGCAAAGTCTTGATATGTAAATGATATAGCCAAATATTTGTACTGTGATAGAGAAAGTATATTTCTGAAAAGCGTAATGAAGCATATTGTATGGAAAGCGCCTTGTATGTAAATGTATGGAAACTGCCTGTAGCTTACTCAGTGCACCATTAACTAACAAATCCTGCTATCTAAAATTTGTCACCTGGTTCTAGATATAGAGGTGCAATTTTGTTGAACTGCTGAGAATGCAACATAGATGGGATTAATATCTGAGATGAAACACATTGGGAAAAAGATGCACCTCTACCATAAGGTCACATTTAGCAATTGGCAGTCAGCATTTTTTCCATCTGTCTCATCTCTCCTGTTTTCACGCTTGCTTTGGCACATTTTCCCACTTCAACACAACAGTAAACATAAAGGCAGCTGAAGTTTGAACACTGTTTCAGTGATGCAGAACTAAGTCTTGTTTCCTCTGTATAGAACAAAAGTGCACACTGGCTTCAATCTCCTGTCCTCTCAGGGGTGCATCCACAGGGTTTCTGTCTTACTTTACTCCCTGGCTTATGATTTATTCATATGTGGAGTGGAGCATTCCAGCAGTCCTCCACATCCAGTTTATACCTGCAACCCCCACCTCTCCAATCTAGAAAAGAGGTTGAAATAACCCAGTTATATTTACTTGTCTGTATTTAATGGAACATGTTATCCTACATGCTGCAGGGTGAAAAACATGACAGATAAGAAAACAAGATGATATTAACAATCAGTCTATAATGTCTCGAGCACACTGTATTTTAACCTGCGAAGACAGCTGGGTGCCTCGGGTTGCTTGCTTTTTTATGGCACATCCATTCATAATTTACCATACAAACTACAAAGCTGGATGAATAAGTGGACATGGGAGCTAGTGATGAGACAGAAAGAAAGGAGCCACTTTTGACACTTCAAAGCATTTTAATGTTCCATTTGCAGCATGAGAAATGAACATGCATCAGAACGGTTTTTTGCAAAAATCCTTTGTATTCATACACAACAAAAGGTAGAAAGGCAGGTGATCGTGAGAGTGGGTACAGAAGGAAAAAGAAATAGCTGTATGGATATATGATGAGCAGCTGGCTCATAAAAGATGTGTGACATGTAGTGCATGAGCACTCACCCAAATACAGACTGTGGCATGCACAAGCTCACGCTGTCTCTTCCTGTATGTCGAGGTCTTTAATTTTGGCTGTGGAACTCCCTTCAGTTTTCCACTTCCTCCTCCCAGAGTCTCATGTATTTTTCATTCTGAAGCTATCCCAGATGAAGGCTTTACTTTTACAAAGTCAAGTTCTATACCAGTATCCTGATATACATTGGCCTATCCCTGTGCTTAACATGAATCAGTGATTAGTTGTTTTTATTGTATATATAAATTTTTTATATTAACTCTTAAAACACCCAGCAGATATAGCCCAACTCCAACTCTAATATGCCGAGATGCTGTCAATAAAAAGACCTTCGTTGACGTAATTGTATGCTACTTCAAGTCCCAGAATGCATTGCTTAGTCTCACGTTGCGCTCGCTGTGAAGGTGCGTTCAAGTATCACTCTGGAATTCCTACATTTTTAAAATTTTTTTTATTTATTTTCTAATCTGTGTTTATGTAGTTGTGATATTAAACGATAAAAATGGAAAACCTTGCAAAATCCTCAGTTTGAAGGCATTTGTAGAATTTCTCAAGCGCTGTGGTGAGGGTCCCCCGAGAGGCTTACAAACATATTGTTATTCTAGATTTCTAAAACATGAACTGACGAATAGCCCATTGATTAATTGAGAGTAAATGGGACCTAAAGTAACGTCACAACTCAAAATAAAACAAAAGGTTTAGATTGTTTGACTGTTCTGCTTCTATATATATATCATTAAAAATGAAAACAGTTGTCTTGAAATTAAAAACTTAACTGTTCATTTTTTTAAGAATAGACTAATACTGTCAGAACTCATGCTGGTGGGACTATGACCAAAGCTGACAGCAAATTTATTTTGTAATAGTTTTTGTTCAACTTTCTTTATCTACTGTAAAATCAACATTTTCAAACATGTTTTTCCAATATGTTATACTGTAGTTGTGTTCAATTGATAAGAGAATACTCATAGGAAAAACTTTTTTCACATCACATATAGTCAAAAACCTAAACTTTTATTGAAGCAATTGCCACAAATTTAAATAAATGTCTCCAACACGGTACCAAAAAATTACATACAGACATACAGTCATTAGGACAAACTGTGTGTTTGTAATAAGACATACACATGTTGACAATAATGTAAATGCATGAAGAAAGTGAAACATAGCTTGGCAGACCAGTATAAATAATTAATTGATTAATTAGTGCAATATTATTATTATTATTATCTTTTTATTTTATGTTTTAATGTCTTCACACATAAAAACTGATTTGACTCAATGCAAAAGTTTGGATTTCTGAGACAATAGTAGGGTCACATTGCATTAGCCTAATTTTTTTTTTTTTTTTTTTTTTTTTTTAGTATACTGCCTTTTAAAAAGGCTTGTTTTTATTTATTTAATAATTTATTTGACTGTTTTTCGTTATACAGCACTGGGCAGCATTAAACCAGTTCATGGGTTTTTATCATAAGAAATTTGCATTCTATTTTGAAAATTACGTCAAAATAATTACATTCATGCTGTAGACATGCGCTTTTAAAATTTTACCGCGTTCATATAAAAGTTGTGGAACAATTTTGGAATAATTAAGCTCAGGACTAAATATGAAGAACACAATACATCTTCGATTAGATTTTATTTTCTGCGTCTTATTGTCACAAATAAAAGCAAATTCTCGCAAGACCCTCCAAGTGCACAGAAATTGTTTTCATATTCCCCACAGATCGTAAAGGCAGCACGTCTCCGTACCACTACGAGCAGAAGCAGCAGCAGCAGCACCGACGCTTTCTCCTTCTTTAACCTAAACAATGACTCCTACTACAGACCGGGGGAAAGCACGCCAATAGAATGCGTTACACAGACCCCAAACCCTACATTTCGCCGCTAATCCGACCACTTACTTAAATGTGCCCACCGTAACCATGTGGATACCTACAGAACAAGAAAAATACGGCGTCGGTAAGTTTATCACCTTTTCATTTTTATTATTTAATGTAAAACTGCTATCCTCTGTTTCCACTCGCATGCAGTTGTCGGGCATGAATGTTAATATGTGGATGGGTTTCATGAGGTAAACTGGGTCTATGATTGATGGTTTCCAACGCTGACAACAGCTACTGTGAATGATTGTTTTATATAAGGGTACATCAACGCTCTTTCGAACAGTCTACGATGAGAGCTTGGATTTCATTTGAATGCCACATTGCCAAGCAGGATTGTTGCTCTGATCTCCACCGGTTTCCAATTGCTACTACTACATGTGTATTGTGTTTTTTTCTAGTATTATTTTTTATGTTTTGCCCCACTATTCCTTTGCATTGCCACGCTAAAAACTACTGAGCTATTTAGGATCACCATCGCAGTGTTTTCGCTCCTGCTACTGCTTCGCTTGTTTGAACGGGAGAGCTTGCTTCAGTCTCAGTGTGCTGTATCAGAGTATTTTGCCCAAACATGTACTAATTCTTCGAAAGAGAGCCCCATCTGAGGGAGAAATAAAATAAGTGATGAATGGGTCATCGTTAGCTGAATCTGAAATTCTTCTGGACCTGCGGAGGTCGTGGAAATGTCTGCATCTTACAGTGCATTGTTCCTGACAGTCGAAGGCTCAGGATGAAACAGTCAAGTGAGACAAACAAGCAACAAAAAACCCAACCGGAGCCAAATATTGCGAAAAGAGCCACATAAATAAACTTGTATGTTGACATGTCCTCATTGCCATCATTATTATTGTTATATAAAAAAAAAAAAAAAAAATAAAAAAAAAATGAAGTGGGCACTCATTGAGATATGGCCGCTAAAAAGAGGCTTAAATGTCTCATAATAACATTCCCTAGAGATATCGTCTGCTCCATGTGTGATGCTGTGGCTCCTTCATGCCTCAGCAGTCTCTGTGAAAACGACCCAGTCATGGTTTTGTAGTTTTTGCTAAGAAGTGGCTTTAAAAGGAAACTCTGATAACCAATAATTTTTTTTGTAGTATTTGCATCATAAAACTACAAATGTTGCCAAATGTCCAAACAAATCCACAAGGTGCTATCTTGCCATGGTCAGTGAAGCATGGTGAACCAGAAGCCAAAATTTTCCCCAGGTTCAGTCTTGTTTCCCTTCCTTGTACATTTAAATGCTCAACATCTGACCCAAGGTACTTTGTCGTTACAGAAGATTTAATCCTGCATTGGCCACAGTTCTCGAGAGCCTGCAGGCTCTGTGTTTTAATAGGGGCAAATAGATTTATTCCATTTAGCTACTTAAACTCATACCCCGCTGTCAAAGTTCACTTGGCTGGATAAAAAGAGGACATTTTTTTCATTTTTAAATACTCAGCGTTGTCCCCAGACTGTTAGACGGTGCCCATTTAATTGGATTAAGGTTCTTTATCCTTTTTTTTTTCTCACAATAACAGCAATAAGACCCTTTTAATTGGCTGTGATTTATTCTTTAAGACGTGTTGGCAGTGTTTGTGACCTGTTTCTTTTTGAGGAAGGAACAAGTGTGTTTTCCTGTTGTGAAATTCTGTTCACATTGTTCACAAATATGCACACAAATGCAAGCATGCACAATTAAAAATATACAGTAGGAAGCTGTTTGGTGATACAAGTTAGTTTTAAGGGTGATAATGTTGGCTTGAAGACATTGGCTTGACCAGATTACATGGATGGTGTCTTGGGGTCAGCCAGGGTGGTGGGTTTTGAGTCTCTCAGTGTATGTGAGAATTTTTTCATTCTGTTGGCTGAAAAAGAAGGTATTTGGTGCTTTAAGGGATATCTAAGGGTCAGGGTTTGGATTCAAAGGAAAGTTTCTATTATGTTGCCTCAGCATTTGTATTTTTGTCCGGTGTCCACATTTAAAGGAAAAGGTATCATTAAATCTCAACACAAACCGTGCACCTTAGCTTATGCTTCCAGAGACTGGAGTCTATGTGGTTTAAGCATGTGTATTGCAGGATTAAGAGGCATGACAAAGCAGAAAATCAGATTAGCTGGTGTACAAATTGTTTGCTTATTTGGCTTGGGAAAATATCATTGTAACAAAATGTTATTCCAGTCATAACCGTTGATCCTCGTATGGCCAGAAGGAATTTTAAGTACCTTTCCTTATTTCTCTAGAACCTTCATCAAAACATAATCCGGAATATTAAAGCACTAAAATTGCACCTCAGTTGAGTTGACATCTGTTTTTACTTTCTGACATATTTCCATTCATCGATATCCTTTCAGGAGAATATCTTAAATATCTAAATATTGGTACAAGTAAATCCATTCATTAGCCATCTTAAATGTGATCTCCTCCAGGTGCTTTCAGCGAATATTTTATCCCCTTTGACAGGGAGGCTGCCTAACTAAAAGGGCTCGGAATTCCTTGATCTCTGACCAAATCGGGATGAGATCAGAACGTCTGTCTATATAATTGGATAGTTGCAGCTTTTGATGTTGATTTGCCTTCTGAGGGAAACGGGACCCAGGCACAACAGGAGCCACCGATATTCAATGAATATGAATGTGCTCTCACCGAGTTGATATTACGGCACCCATTAGCCCCCCCAGTGGAATGATTAGTAGTTTTTAAGCTGAGAAAAACTGATGAGATGATGTTAATATCTGATTTCTAGATAGAGATTTCAGACCAAATCAAGCAGGAGCACAAAGATAGTTTATGTTGCCAGTTAATGGGATGAGATCGCTAATGAAAAGAATAGGAAGAGGCATGAGGTCGTGATGATGATTTGAATTGCTGAATCTCTGATGACAAACATACACAAAGATGTTTGTTCAATGCACTTTAAGTACACAAAGGCAAATCTGTCACAAGCATCACAGAAGACGAACAGTCACTGGCTACAGAAAAAAACTTGAGGCTGAATGATGTATTTGTGAAGAGTAGATGTTAGACAGAGTGAAGCCTTTCTCCTCATTAAAGCCCTTTGATAAAACCAATCAAGCATGTCATTGCTCATCATAATTTGGACAAGTAATTAAACCACTTTAACAAGCTTCTTCGGATCTGTTTGTGTGCAAGCGGAATTCTCTGCCAATGGTTGATTGGAGGAGCTTGATTTACTTGCAGGCCCTGTTTCTTTCTTCGAGTGCTGTGGAAAGAGAAGCTAGCGCCATCAGATAAAGACAGAATGGAGCGGCGGTCTGACTGAGTGCTCCTGCTCGAGGCCTGGCTGAGGTGGAGGGTGAGCATTGGGCCTGGGGCTTGCCTGTTCTCCCATGGCTGACGTTGCTGGTCCTTCCCTTAGGAGGATGTCGCTGTAGTTGATGGGTGGGGGGGTGTTTGTTGTTGTCTGTGTGGTTGAGGCTGCAGGCGCGTGTCAGGGGTGGACTCATTGTCGGGGCTACCGCCTTGCCCTGTTACTCTTAAATTCAACCCCTCCCGTATCTCCTCCTCTCCAGGGGATTAGCAGGTTGTTTCAAAGGGGGCCCTGAGGCCCATTCCACCATTATACCCATGATTTCTTAATGCAGCAAGCCCCAGGGTAATATATGGGAGATGATGGGGGGAGGGGGCGTGGCGAGGTGAAGCCTACCAGCTTGTAATTGCGTCGTCTCCATCTGCAGAGATAGAGCCAGCTTTCCTCTGTGTGCACACAAATATACACATACCAGCCCAAGAGAATCCTTCAGCGCGTGAAGAGGAGCCTTTTTTTTTTAAAGAAAACAAATACACAATATACAAAAAAGAGATGACCATCAACTCCTCCATATGCATGCTGTTAAATGGTTTGTGCACAACATAAAGGTTAGATAAATCTACGTAGACATGTGGCATATGTGCATTTATTCATCCATGATTCACCATGACAATAGCAACTGTTGCACAAACATGGAACTAGACATGAGGAAATACTCCTGCTCCATTATTCAATTAAATCATGCTTCATTTACTATGAAGCCCCTTGTTTATTAAAAAACCCCAGCAAAGAACCAAGCCGCAAAATCATTGTCTGTTTCTAATCAGCAGCGCTCAGCTCAGGAAATGGAGATGGTTGTGTGATCTTGGTTTTATTTAAATATATAAATTTTTTTTATGAAATTATAATGTTTGACCTCTCCACAGCTTTAAAACAGTCTTTAAAATTTCCAGCCCAAAGATTCAGGGAAATCTCTTAACTGATGCAATGTAAATGTAGTTTATTGGCAATCACCTTGAAGTTATTTCAGATGCAAATACTTGCAAAACAATCTGGCAGTTGGCAATCCGCAATTAATTTAAATATTAAAGCTGCTTGCCTTTGGCTAGCATTGCTGTTATGAAATACTTTGTGCTTGATGTAGAGCATGTCAGCAGTTCCCTTTTCCTCGATATCAATCCGTGGTGCCTGTGGGAGCGAGGTTAATGGGATATGTCCTATTAGGAATTCAGCAGCTTAACTGATCAGTAGCGCCCCTGCAGTGTAAGCAATGGAGGAGTGATGCAACATGTGTGTAGGTGTGTGTGTTTTGTTGTTGTCTGTGTGGGGTGAGGGAAAAAATGACTGACATGCCTTTTTCCTAAACAAACAGGATGACAATCACAATGATTGGCAGGTGAGAGGAGCTGCTCATGCATCAAGAGACACTTTTTTTTTTCTTTTGTGCGTTCTCACCAGAAAACTGATTGCCTGGACTGGCATCAGCTATTTGTGTCCTGTGGCTGTGATACAGGGTTGTGTGTATTGACCAGAAAGGAAGTGGTCATTGATTAGTGTGACCCAGAGCATCAAAGTGACCTCAAAGTTTCCATTTTACCCATCAACATCCCTTTAATGATAGCTACATCTTCTCACCCTAAAGTCACTAAAAACCAGTGTGCTCAGTCCATTATTAACATGGCAATAAAAAGGAGTAGTAATTGTCTGTTGAGTTTAAATCTAACTTCATTAATGCATTATTGATAGCTAATAAAGTGTCAAGGCTTGCTTAAAGAACATATGCATAATTTAATAATGTGAAGAGCTAATGGTCGTGGTTGTCTCTGTCTTAAATTGCCCTGGTAGTTCCTGAAAATAGAGCCAACCTCTAACTCCATTTTTCACACAGTAACGTGTAACAGAGACGCCTTGGTCCAGTTGTTTTGATCTTGAGTATAATCTAATTCATTGTGGGATAATTTAACCTCATGGGGTCACATCTTTAAGTATCTTTTCTGTTTATCCTCTCTTTCCCTTTTTTGCAAAGACATAGCATGTCCGTACAAATGTGAACACACTTGGAAACTTAATACAGAAAATAATCACATCTTTACTTTTTCTTTTAGTCTCTTAGTTTAATGAGGACTGGCAAACAGAAATAGGGTTCATTACAGCCAAAATCTAATAAGTACTTGAATGCTTTTGATACTTAACATAATTCAGTCTTATACTAATTAAATATAATTGCTGTGCTCTGACTTGGACATTTTATAGAGGCATTTTGAAGCTGCACAGCTTTGCTACTCATATCAATGATAAGCCAGTTTTAGTAGATAGATTTATGTGAGAAGAGGCTAATGGGAATTCTAACTAAGGCTGATGGGAATATCTTATGTCTTGTACTCTTGAAGGTGCATCCAGACTTAACAGTTTCACAGTATGTTGACTAAGAAGCTCCCTGAAGGACAGCAAGGGCTTTTTTTTTTTTCTTGGTTGCAGTTGCACCACAGATAGGAATGCTGAGATATGATTCAACGGCAAGTCGGTAGGTAGGAACAAGTGTGAAAAGCATAATTCCACTGCTTTATATAAGATTGATAAAGTTGGGGCTTCAATACGGCCACATTATTCTCTCTCTTTTTTTTAGAGCTTATTCTCAGAAATAGTTGATTAATAGGTAAATTTTTTTCTTTTTTTCTCTCTTTTTTTGTCTTTTTTTGCAATGGTGAATTTCTTACTGGTCATTTAGCACTGGACCAATCACCATGTACAACACCATTTCCATGAAAATTACATTATGTATTTTACAATGTGTTGCATGTAAATAAAAACAGGAAATGGTGTTTTGCAAATCTCATAAACCTACATTTTATTCTCAATGGAATATAAACAATTTATCCTGAAGCGAAGACATTTTACTATTTAATGAAAAATATTAGCTCATTTTGAAAAAATTGAAACAGGGGCAGCCAAAGGCTGAAAAAGTACTTGATACAGATCAAAACAACTGAAAGAGCATTTGGCAACTAATTTGGTTTATTGTCAACAGATCAGTAATATGACTGATGAGGAGCATTTTAAAGAAGCAGAGCCTCTCAGATGTAAAGACAGAGGTGAACAGTGTGCAACAAAATGTCCCAAAAATCTGGAACAATTGTAGGAAAATGTCCCTCAATATAAAATTGCAAATATTTAGAAGATCCATAATCAACAGTTAATAATATCATCAATAGATTCAGAGAATCAGGAGGAATCTCTGTGTGCATGGGACATGGCCGAAGGTCAAACATCGGTGCTTTGTATTTTTGGGCCCGTAGGCAACACTACGTTAAAAACAGGCATAATCCTAGCAGCCACCCATTTAAAAATGAGCTAATATTATCCAGGAAATGGTAAAATGTCTCAGTTTCAACATCCGATATGTTGTTTATGTCCCGTTCGGGAAAACAATTGGGCTTTAGACATTTGCAAATTTTTGCATTATGTTTTTATTTACATTTTACACAGTGTCATAGTTTTTGGAAAATTGGGGTTGTAGTAATATTGGCTGAACCAATCCCAATATGGCTCCATCACAGATGGTTTGACACATGCAGGTAAAGCTCCTTCTGCAAAACACCATCCACAGTTCCTGTGGGTGGAGGAAAACATTGTCTCAGTCAATTAATGAATAAAAACATTGGCATTTAGGTAGTGTCTGGACCAAAGCTATGGACCCTCCATGTGTGCAACAATGATTTCTATCTCCTGAGTCATCCTGCTACAATGGCCAAAAAGAAAAACAAAAAGACAGAAAAACAAATTTATGTACCTTTAAACATCCTCAGTTGTATTTTTGAAGGTTTATCCACTTTTTACTGTTTTCTTGTTATAAACTTTACACTGTGGACGAATGATGAATTTATGGGTATGACCTAAATTCATACATGTTAAATATGCTAAAACACTCTTAAAGCAGATTTCACTTCAGAGAGAAGCTCAATTTTATACAGCTCCTCTTAGAGGGATCACTGTCCAGCTTGGGTCAGTTTGTACACTGTTAGGAGTTATCAGCAGAGTAAAAATCAGGATTAGTCTCGGTGAGAGGGACAGAAACACAGGAAGGGAGGCGCGAGGTCTTCAAACCAACAACTGGTGATATGCTTGACTTTGGCTGAAAATTCACTGCGGCTGCCTCTGAACTTGGCTGCCCCTCATCTGTCTCTCCATCTCTCTCTCCTCTGTTTTATTGCTGCACCTTTAATTAAACAGAAATGATTTGGTTTTCCTGTCATGGTCTTCAGGTTTCTCTTTTTGTCTCTTTCCTCTCCACTCCATTCTTCTGTTCATTTCTGTCGAGTGAGCTTTTTCCAGAGGCAGTGGGTCATGCTGTTATGACTCTTATCTTATCTTATTTTCTGCTTCTTCTTCTTTTTTCTTTTCTTTTTTTTTTTTTACCATTGCTTAATCAAAATTTCTGTCTGGATTTTATACCCCTTCCTCTCAGTAGCCCACTTCCTTCTGCCTGTAACGCTGTCTGTTTCACCTCTATCTCTCTTCCACGTGTATCTCCCCTCTCTAGTCTCAATCCATACTCACCTGTCCTAGATACCCCCAGATACTGAGTGTGTGTGTGTGCATCTAATGGTTCATGTGTAGACTTGTGTTCTAGCATACATGTTTCTGTATTGTATTTTTGGTGTGTGTTCCCAGCCTCAGTGGACTGGAAGTCTGAAAATGATTGAACACTACAGTTACCACTCTGGCTTTACAGTAGAATAGTAGCTCCAGAAGTTGTTATACATCTTTTTGTTGTGCTTTAATCAGATAGAACCAAACATGTTTCCATTTATGGAAATATAACATTATAAGATTAGATATGAAAACCCTGGAAAGTGCTTTAAAGATGTGAGTACACAACATAAAATCAGTGATTCTGCATTTATTACCCTTGAGGATTTGAGTGTTTAAAGATTTGAAACTATTTTTGGCTCCAGCTGATCTAAGTTTAAATTAGCCATTTGGTTAGATTGATTCTACAAGGCAATCAGCACAGAAGCAGCCACAAATATCTATGGACTGTTTGCTAAATCTTTCCATAAAACAGTGATTATCTAGTCACAGTCTAGCAACTGTAACTAGTCGGTATTTGGATTATGGATGGCTTTGTTTTATTAAAATAAGGATGAATAGATAAAATGGCTAATTTCTCTTTAATATAAGGTTTAGTTTTAAGCATGTTTGGAAAACTAGTTGGCTTATTAAAGTTATACTGCAAAAAAGTGTTAGACCAAGGCCGAAACCAGGGTGATTTATCTGTGGGATTTTAGATGCATTGAGTTGTCGTTGATTCTACTAATTTCTTAGTTCTCTGAAACACTCCAGACTGATGCCAAACCTACAACATGGAATCAGATTTATTTAATGTAAACAACATTAGATTGTGGACCTCAGCTGTTTGGTTTCACTTGATCTGTCCAAGCGTGGCTGCACTACCTGCTCCACTTGATGCGTTGGTAAATATAACATTTCAGCAAACGGCTCAGAGAAGAAGGTCCCTGTTTTATTGTATCTAAAATTAGATGCATATTTTGGTGGGTAATTCACTCTTTACTCTGAGAACCAGTTGGATTAGTCTAACCAGGAGTGTTCATATGGAAGGGATTAAGTTAAATTAGCATTTGCTGCCTGAACCAATGACAATTTGTTTCAGAAGTTGTGAAATCAGTAAACTTTTAGTAGTTTTCCACTGAACTGATATAATATTAAGTCATGGTTAAACTTGGTTTTTTACACCCTTAGCAATCATACACAGGATTGTCATAAATCTATTAGAATAAGCAATGTGTGGTTTATTCTGGGGGCATGACACTCGATTGGATTTTAGAACAGTAAATCTACCAATGTACCAATCAGCTGTATTTGTGTCTTACAAAATCAGAAAACTAAAAAGAATGTCAGCTCAGATGCAAACTCAGACAAATTGCCTGATGATAGAGTCTGAGAAACCATTCTCTTCTATTTTACTGGAGTGTGTTAGCAGCTAGGCAGGTGGTGGATTCATGTTTCCCTCGGCTTGGTCCAGGTCCAATTTCTTTATGTCCTTGGTACCTGTTTTATCCTTGTTTACTTTTTGGAATATGAAGCTGTTGATCCTGTAAGACAGGGATAATTAATCTTCTTTGCTTTAGCTCCTCTTGTGTTTTGTGTACATCTCATTAAATCATAGCATGTTTTAGCCTCAGAATTGAGCATGAAAATCTTTCTTGCAAATAGTACTTGCATGTTCACACCACAGGTATGTCATATTAGACTATATTGACTCGAGCTGTGGCAGTGACATTGATCGTGTTAGATCCCTCACTGTCATCACTGAGATTGAACTGTGTTTCCCCACTCCATCACTCTCTCTGTCTCTGTAAAGATCACACTGGGAGGATCAGCTGCTGCTTGGCTGATTTCTCTCTGACCTTGGCTGCTGCTTCCTGTCTTATTACCTGCTCGATGTGTGTCTGTGTGTGTGTATAGCTTGTACATTTGCTCTTTGTCACCTTTGTGGTTTGTGTGCGAGCGATCTGTATCCTGTTCTCACTGTGCCGTTGAGATGATGGTCTGGCTCACTGTGCCGTTGAGATGATGGTCTGGCTCTCGTCTGTATGCGAAGTGCTGGCTCGCTGCTTGTCCTCGTTACCACTCCTCCCTCTGCTCCCCTCACTTCCTCTCTGCACACAGACTGAAAAGCCAGTTTGATGTCAGGTTAACTTTCTTTAAGGGTATTTGATTGCTTGGTTCAGTGTTGATTCCTTTTCTAAGTCAGTTTAAGAGACTCATGTTTAAGCTGATTGCAATTGATTTATTTTTTATTTTTTCATTTTAAATGCAGGATTGCCAAGCTGATTGAAACAGCTTCATTCTGGGGAGGGGAGTAAAAATAATGGTCGTGTAAATTTGCTAGTGGTGGGTTTTGTTCATTTAGATCTTATGGCAAAAGAACTGATGGATTACAACTTCAGGTAATATTCAGGTGATATTTGTAATGTCGGTGACGGTGTTTCATTTTGTGATCACCTGGAAATTGGCTGGTTCTCCCAAGCCAAATGACTTTTATGAATCCCTAAAATAATTGTGTGGGTGTTGCAGAGTATAGCCCCAGAGTCTGTTTAATTCATCAGGTTAACTGAACCTCCAACTGCGACCCAGTTCATTTCTTAGATCTCCTTCTTTTTAACCTTCTTCAGGGACTTTTGCTACTTGAAATTTTTACCCAGTTAATAGGAAAGCCTTCAAACCAACCACACACTCAAAAACACAGTTGTTTAGTTTAATATTTCTTCCTAAATGAATAAAAATGAATAATGAATGACATCTGAGCTGCTGGATCATCTGATGTTTTTTTTTGTTTGTGGAAAAAAGACCAACACGTTTCCTTCTTTCTCCCTCACATCATTGATTGAATGGGGTCTTTTCTGTATTCTTCCAGCTTCACCAAGGGTTGGCATTGCGGCACATTGTAGGTTTGATTTGCTTTGTTTGGGTTCTTTTTTTGGAAGTTGCACAGAGGATTTCTTTTCTCCTCTGGTATTTAACTCCTTAAGTGTCTGACTATTTTTGCAAGTCCCAGCTAAAAACAGATCCCCATTTGCAGTCTGAAAGGTTTACAACTGTGAAGCCAAATTAAACAAGATTTTGGGCTCTTTTGACTACAGATACTTGAAAGATGCAGTGGTGTTTTTGAACCAATTAAAAATCCACAGCTGCAGGTCAGCTATTTTTATTGTAGCAACAAATGCTTCATCCCTTTGAGTTATGCTAGTTTTAGTTATACACGACTGCATTTTCAAAATGAGTGAGCTTAAATGGCAACTTACACATAATTCATTTGGTTGAAAGAAAAGGGGGAAAAAAGAGAGATGCACTTTGCAGTTTTTTAGGTTTTCATGTGAAAGCAATAGTTT
Organism: Rhadinocentrus ornatus; assembly: GCA_037177495.1. Classification (NCBI taxonomy): domain Eukaryota; kingdom Metazoa; phylum Chordata; class Actinopteri; order Atheriniformes; family Melanotaeniidae; genus Rhadinocentrus; species Rhadinocentrus ornatus. The sequence goes on along the minus strand of JBAMHW010000026.1, from coordinate 15,139,368 downwards.
TTACGTTATGGAAACACCTAACAGCAGAAACTAAGTTGAGAAGATAAAACTTGAAAGCTTACAAGCTAGTAGTTTGTGTATGTTTAAATGCCAACATCCAGGAATAGACTTTTGGGAAATGCATTTAATTCATCTCTGATTTTGGATTAAATGAGAAGATTGATGTCATTCCAATGCCAGTGTGCTAGATATGAAGCTACAGCCAGCAGCTGATTAGCCAAGTTTGGCATGTATACTAGAAACAAGTATACTTAACTAACCTGGCTCTATCTAATGATACAAAAATTGGCAAAGCAGCTTCAAAAGCACATTAATTATCAGGTTTATACAGTATCTTGTTTCTTCCTTCTTCTTTTACAGTTCGGGGCTCTATTTGCAACAAGTGTTGCTGGAGTTCTGATCTCTTTTCAATCTTTTTGCAATGCAATACTAAACCAGGCACAAGGCTTACAGCAGGCTCTGGTATCATTTTACTTACCTCCAGACATGTTTCCCAAAAAGAGCACATCCAGCTGTGGTGGAATTGCCTTGAAGAGCTCTTTTTTTACTAAAAACTTAACCCCCTCTCCAAACATCCACCTGGTGCCTTTATTTTCCTCCCACCCTTAGGGTAGGGAGTGTGAAAAACTATAAGCGGAAAGTGGTGCTGCTAAAAGCAGCTGAAATGGATCTCCTTTGTGTGGGTGCGAGAGGGGGAAATGCAAAGGAAAGCCCCCCACTGTGGAGGCCTTTGTGCATGAAGTAAGAGCTCTGGGTCTGGGCGACGATGGCGGATGGACACCTTGGGCAGCTGGTTCAGTACATCAGAAGAGTTGACAGGAGGCAAGAGTTTTGTTTGTATGCGTAGTGGAAATGTATAACACATGAGCATAAACTGTGATCCTATAGTAACTTCCCTCCCAGTTGGGATGGCTTTTGTACCTTGTGAGGCCCCTGGCTGTTTTTGCTAACAAGCAATTTGTGTTGAGAGCTGGCCTCAGTTAAAGTACACAGACACAGGCACGGAAATGGTGCGAAAGCTGGAATGGCTTCCAGAAAAAAGGCCACATTTTCTTGTTTTTGTTTCTTAAGATCATATTTCAATAGATAGTTTTGTCACTCAGGTAAATGCACTTCATTTCAAGGACATTTGAATTTAAATAAAGCATCACAGCCAGTCAGGACGTATTTTCCTACAGAGTAATCTCTGCTGTTAAAGGATCAATAGTGGAAATCTCTTTTTGGATCATGTATCATCCTGCCTATTTATCAACAGCCTAATGACCTCCCAGTGGTCCTATTTTGTCCTAGATGGTGATCACAAAGCCCAGTATCGTCTTCCAGCACTTTGGGCTTTTTGAAGAAAGATACTTTCATGTTGTTTCATTAGTTTAACTTGAAAAAGTGTTGAGAAGGCTATCTTGAGATCAATGAGTTATATCTCTTGTCTTTGAAACACGAATCCCATCCAATTGACTTTGTTCACGCAGCACTTCAAGAGCTTGCTGCTGCATATGTACAGCAGAAACAGGGCATGTTGTTCCATTACCCTCAAAAATAAACTTAATTGAAGTAGTGCATGGCAAAGCGCATTCCTCACGGACAGGATACATGTGAACTGCTTGCATGCCTGATCAGATGCTCGTTCCTAGCATCGCCGTCTTCCTTCCTGTCTCACTTCTCTTCTCTCAGACCAGCCCGGGCTTTATGCTGTGGCGCGCTAACATAATGACTGCAAGAATGCTAAAAATACCAACGCACAAATGGAGCATGTGTCACCGCACACATCTATGACATATGTCGCTGCTGATGCTGCAGTTGTTTCGTTAAGCAGGAAAGAAAGTATGTTCCGACTGGCTTGCAACTGTGCAGCCGTTTCCCTTTTAGTGAGCTTTTAATCAACCAACACTTTGGCGACATATTTATGATCAGATTCAGTGCTTTAAGTTGCAGTTTCTATAGGTTGAGCAATTTGACATTTTGCAGCCCTCTGCAACAGCATCTCTCCAGGCTCATATTGAGTTCAGAGGTTTGTGTAGTAATGGTGGTGATTGAATGGACTTGTACAATGCCATTGATTTGCAGTGCAATGTTTCCAGACATCATCAGTGGTGATGCGTCACCCATAAGCTCCCTCCGGACCCTCATCTGGACTGCAGCCATAATCCTCTTTGCATAGGCTGTCCTAATGCCTTAACATCACCACCTTGGAATACAAACTGGTTAGCAGTGGCTTGCTGTAGCTGTGCTTGTTTGGCATAAAACTGTAATTATTGACAGTTTTACGTGCACAAATATGAAGATTAATATATATATACATTTAATCAATAATATTTATATTCGTTACTCTGGGATTTCAATATTTCAATTTGCAATGTTAACTAATATGATTCAAGCTTGGCAGTAATTATATAGATTGGAACAAAAACAATTTGTCTCCTTATTTTTAACCTTAAAGCATCCTGTACACAAATCACTTCCGCATTGCTAAGATTTGCATCCCCATCCATCCTCATCCTTAATCATATAGAAATCAAAGCTAAACATCTTTCTATTGGTTGAGCTTCTTTCTGAGGGGAACAAACCCTGGACAAACGCAGTCATTGTCAGATATTGGCACCTATCATTGGTTGTAGAAGGTTTTTACTTTTAGCTTGGAGCTTTGACTGGATGACCGCTACTGCCTTCAAAGCGGAATTGTACTGTTATGTAATCATTCAGTATTTACCAGAGTTTGTTGTTCTTATGAAATGAAGCAAATGAAACCATTTGACCAAATCTGAGGTTTGGTTAACACATTCATGACATTTGTAGATGGGTTTTGACTCCAAAATGAGGCAGTAGAGGTTTTTGCTTGTGCTCACAGCCCTCATATTGATGATGGAAGGCATTTCCCACAAGATGATGTCTGATTAAAGCCAATGTCCAATTCCTGGAGGTTTTAAATGTTTCTCCAAAACACCTGATACAAATTAAATGGATCTCCTCACCAGCTTGCTGTCAAGCTCTGCACAATAAGTCAGCTGTGCTGTAGTAGAAAAATATCTTAAATATTCTGGACCGCGGTCCTTGAGGACTGGAATTTGACATCCTTGTTTTAGACAAGGCCACAATCAAGCAAGTTTTAATTGTATCCCTGCTTTAACACACCTGAATCATATTACATGGATCTAAAAGCCTACCAAGTTCTACACAGTGACTTATTAATTTGAGTCAGGTGTGTTGTTGCAGGGATACATGGAAAACTTTTTGGATTACAGCTCTCGTAGGAGGAAGTTGAGAAGCCCTTCTTTAGTGTGATATAGTCTTGAGACAGCTTGAATTGTAGAAAATATAGGTTGTGTTATTTGGTTTATGGAGAGGGTAATTAGTTGCATGAGAACTTTAGTGTCATGTACGTAAGCATTGGTCAAATAGTCCAAACTGGCAAAGTGAATAACAAACAAAAAAAAAAAAAACAAGCCTGAAACTGTTTCATCTTCTAAAACAGTGGTACCCCCAAATATGCAAAGCACACATATGCTGAAAATCAGCTGCTCTTGCTGAGATAGGGCCAAATTCAGATTTTTAAAATAGCACCCGTAATAACTTTGTTTCTGGACACCGATAAATAATACTAATAAAAAATACTAAATCTTTTCCATGGCTTAAAAAATGTCAACTTCATATACAAGGAGGATAAAGTGGCTTTTGGTGGATTTGGGTCACCGGTCTAAAAAATCACCTATATACCAAAAATCTGCTTCTCTTGTCGATTAAATGCCAAATTCTGAATTTGATTTAATATGACATGACTAATAACTTTGCATTAAAGCGTTAAAAAATGAACGCGTTATTTTCACAGATTAATCTCTTTGCTTTAACGTATTATTTTTGACAATCGTAAAAGTCAGTCAGTCAGTCATTTTCTGTACCGCTTGTTCCCATTAGGGGTCGCGGGGTGAGCTGGAGCCTATCCCA
>JBAMHW010000026.1:15105672-15120430 GCA_037177495.1 Rhadinocentrus ornatus | reverse complement strand
ACTGCTTTCTCAGTTCAATCAAAGTAATTTGCATCTATTGTGTAGGGATCAGTCAAGATTATTATGTCCTCATGAGCTATTGCTTCTCAAGTGATATTCTCAACCCTGTAACGATCCATTGACACACTGCATCAGCATCAAACCAGCAGTTCCCCAAGAGATTTTATTTAGTTTGTAAATGTGGCATAATTTGCATTGAAAACTGATAATGTGCATAATGTGTCATTGTGTTATGGTTTGTTTATCACATGCCTTTTTCAGGCTGCCATTTTTATTTAATGTTTAGGTTTGTGATGGTAGTCTGGTTAAAAATAACATTATCCTCAACACTGCCCAGTGGACCAGTGTCACATGAAATCAGTATGTTTCTGTGTGTGTGTGTGTCAGAAAGCACAACAGATTTTAGTGGTTGGACATTGTGGACCATCTGGAACCTGGGTCGTACTGGTTCAATGTTTTACTGGTTTCAGTGTTTAAATGTTCATACCCTATCTTAGCCTTAGCAGGTTTGTTTTTGTTTGATTTATGCGCCACAGTGCTCATGCTTCAGTGGCATCCACTCGGATCTGCTGCTGGTTGTGCGTGTGGCTTCTGCATACGTTTGTCAGTTTGGAGGATTTTTTTCCGCTGATGTGCCTGTTTTTGTGCTCCATGCCAGCTGTGTGGTCAAACAGCCATGAATGGTATCCTTCTGCCCGTTTGTACTTACTGTTCTCATTCTTCTCCTGTGTGTTAGTGTACACTTACAAAACAGCAACAAATCAATTCCCTTGAGAGTGAACACCTTTCTTGTCTCATCTGTGCACCGTTTAGCGGTCAGCCAGCCCAGACGTTTGACAAGCAGAGACGACAGACAATTGGAAATAAATGGCAGACAGCAGCTGGGCTGTGGATCGACAGGCGCTAAGCTTTCATTTCATGGCAGGAAAAAGAAGCACAGACTTGAAGCTGAATAATTTAGCTCAATGCAGCTGGGGGAATAAGTTGGGTAATTCATGCATCAGACACACTTTGTGAGTGTAAATGTGTGTGCTGTGATTGGTCTCTGTGTGCATGTGCAAGCGACTCAGCTTTGAATGACTTAAAGAAAGTAGGCAAGTATCAAGCTCCTCTGCATGTTTGTGTGTGCATGTGGCTGGTCCATGAATAAATTACAGTCAGATTTGCGTGTGGGACGAATCCCCTGTAGAGATAGTTCCTGCAGATTTAAGGATAACAAGGAACTGGTGAAGCTTTAACTCTAAATGCAAAGGGGCACAGACTAACAGATACATACCATATAAGTCTTGAGCCACCCCTTATTTCTTAAAATTTTGCTTCCAAGGAGCCAAACTTTTCCTTAACTTTGACAGATGAATGGGTAATTTTGCACCAACAAGGTATTTCCCAAGAAGGTGTTAAGTGAAAACTTGGTATCTCCCAGCATAATGTGCTGGACAATTGGAGGTCAAAAGAAAAAGTGTCAAATATAAACTATCTAAAAACAAAGGAACAGTATCTGAAATGAAGCCCTAAAGAAGTAAGAAGAGGTCCAGCAAAGACCTGATTGATCACTGAAGGCTCATTAGAAATGCTCTCCATGGCAAGGCCGCCATGAAGAAGCTATGTAAGGAAAGGAAGCAGGAAGTAAAGGCTGACGTGTTCCAAATGATGCAAAAACTGCACCAAAGATGAGTTTTAGAAAACCCTTCAAGAAGCCTGGGGAACAATTTCTGAAGACTACCTAAAGAAATCACAAGAAGCTTGTCTAAGTGGGTTCAGGCTGTGTTAAATAAAGATAAGTCTTAATAAATCTTAACTAAATTTCCTGTTTTCCTCCCTATATAAATAAATAAGGAATAGCTCAAAACTTTAGCAGTACTATACATTTACAAGTTATGTACAACTCAGAGACTTGATCTGACTGCCAATACAAAAGTGAAAAGACAACTTTTAAGGCCCCCGCCTGAGGTAGTATCTGATTCTGCCAGAGTAAGAATAATAAAAAAAATGCAAACTCATATATTTTTAAAAGTGTTTTGTTTTACATTTGGGAGGTTGGATTTATTTTTGCCAAATGTGAGGTATCTTTGACTCGTTTTTGTTGACCATTGCAAATATAAAATTCTCTTGAAAAGTACAGAAGCCATCTTCGAAAGTATTGGAATACCCAGAAATAATACCCATCTCAAAAGGTTGTTTCTATGTGTGGATTGCATTTGCTGAATTTCCCCTTGTGTGACCAGCAATCCATAAAACAGATATTTCTTTAAATTGCCCTGGATTAGATATAATCCCTCTCTAGTGAGAGGAATTCTCTATATGCTGCTTGGACGGTGCATTCAGGTACAGTGGATGAACTCTGCAGGCAGAAGACATGAAGTTTCCCTTTTAACACTTAAGTTGCAGCAAGATCCCTTCTGCATAGTGGGGACTCTTGTTACACGTTTCCACTCCAAATCCCATTTCCTTTGCATGTGTGTGCCCATGTGTAAATAGGTGTCTGTGTGTGTGTGTGTGTGTCCATGTGTGCGTGCAAACACTGCCGTTTGAATGGAGTGCTTGTGTGAATTTTCTGCCTGTGAATTCAGTTAGAGCGCTTGCACATTTAGTCAGTTTATGCGTTGATGGGCTCATATGTACACATGTAGATGCAGCAAGAAAGTCTGTAGGACACAGCTCCCCTTTTGAAGAGATGGTTGAAATACTGTCCAGTACACTCTCCCTCAAAGCTTCAAGTATTTCTTAGTTCTTGTAGACCATCAGCACTCCTCCGTTTCTGTGAAAGAGAAGAAATTAAACTGTTAAAGAGCAGCTGTATTCCGTGTTTGCTGCACATATATTTTCTGCTTCTTGGACATGAACTCATGTACATGTACATTAACCAAATCTCAAAACTGCATCTACTGTCCTGCAAATCTCCCTTTTTTTTCTACTCTTCCACACATTGTCATCTTTTCTGACTTTCTACTTTAAAGAGAATGATAGAATCTAAAAGGTGCAGAAAGCAACTTTACTATCCACTATCTCTTATAGGATTTGTTTCTTCGTTTGTAAAACAAACAAACAAACAAATAAAAAAAAAACAGCAATGTGCCACTTTAAGTTCTGCCTTTTTAAAGCGATATAAATGCATGACTAGAGAGAATAACACGCTTGCCCTGGAATACTATATCTTCGTTTAGGTAAGGGTCAGCATCACAGAAGAGATTTTTCTTAGCTACCTGTAAGGTTTTTGTCTTCTTGATAACAGTTTCTCTCTGTTGGTGTCGAATCAGCATTAAATTGTTGCCACATCATGCAAAATAATTCATGATTCCTACTGTGATTAGGACGAAATGTTGATATCTCTGAAAAAAAGGCTCTAGGGTTGGATATCTGCTGCATCTCATGTATTTTATTTTTATTTTGTGTTCTTTTTCTTTCTTTATTATAACTCTGCTCCTGCTCGGACTTCTTTAGTACTTACAAAAAAAAAAAAAAAAGAAACTCACATGGGTTTTTTCTACATCTTGTTGCAGTGCTGGCTAGTTTCAGAGGAACCGTCCAGCATGGCCTCCCTTTGGAAATTGGAGACACAGTGCAGATTCTGGAGAAATGTGAAGGTATGCTGTACACATTACTCACTTGTTTTGTACATTATCTGATAATTAGTTGCTTTTAGTGAAGAAAAACAACAACATTGTAACATATAAAGAAATAAATCTCTTTGAGTGGTGCTGACCACATGCAGATCACTTTCACTTTTCATGAAATATTGATAGATGCAATAACTGTTGTGCTTCTGGTTTCTGCTTGTAAAAAGTCATAAATAGTTAGTAAAATCCTGCAGAGAGTATTATATGTAAGTGCACAGGTTCATGGCCGCAGGTGTAGACATATATTATTTGGCTTGCACGCATAAATGCATGCACAATCTAAAGAGCATCTTGTATGTCATAAATGCTTGTGGAAATTACATAGGCTTCTCCAGACCTCCTGCCCACACCTAGTCTGTTTTATTCCTCTACTTGCTTCATATTACCCTTTTTTCCCTGTCTATCACACCAAGTATGTACATATGGGTCTAATCTCTTCTTTCTTGCTTTTTTCTCTTTCTGCCTTTTTTTTTTAACTAAGGTCTGTTTTAAAGTTTCATAACAATGTGAAATGATTTCACAGAAGGGTCACACTTTTAAGCACACCTCAACACAAACAGGCAGCCAGGCACAAACCTTTGTCTTCCGGAGTTCTTGTCTCACTTCCTTTTTGGAGACACATACATATACACACACATGCACACTGAGAGCCAGCCAGCCAGTCAGTCATGCAGCTTGCCAGTCAGAGGGATGTGATATCATGGGTAAAGACCCAGAGGAAGTAGACAATAGCACAGCCAGCTGAATGTTTGGCCCAGAAGGGAGGAAGTAAATCAAAATCCTGCCAGCAGCGAAAAGGCTGAAAAGCAGGCTGCTGACAGCAAAAGAGACAGACTAATGGCTCTGCCTCATGTTGATACTATTGACACTTGAAAAGATGGCAGCTTTCAGAGTGAACCTTTCTTTGCTGACACGTGGCTCTTGTTTGAAAATGCACCACCTCAGCAATTGATTTTTTAATTGACCCTCCACTGGTTCTTCCTTGAACTTTTATGTTTCAGTAAGTTCCAAAGGGTAGTGGATACATTAGGCTGTGCAAAATATACATTTTTTAATATCACAGAGTATCTTCCCAAGTTTTATTTTGATCATTAAATATCTCTTGACAATATAGCCATGGTTTGTAATCATAAATATTCATTAAATGTCATACCTTTTTAATATGTTTAGATATATTACTTCCTTGCCCTGTTGGCCCTGCGATGGACTGGTGACCTGTCTAGGGTGTACCCTGCCTCTCACCTGAAACAATGCTGGGATAGGCTCCAGCTTACCCCGCGACCCGTAATGGAATAAGCGGTACAGATAATGACTGACTGACTGACTGACTGACTGACTGACTGACTGACTGACTGACTGACTGACTGACTTTCTTCCTTAGGAATATGCCATTAATATTAGACATGCACTGCTAAGAAAAGATGACTCATGTATGGAAATATTGAGCATATTTTCCACAGTGTATATCAAGACAACCACCATGCATGCCCGAAACAGATCAAGGCAGAAAATTCTACTTACATTGATGCTCTGCTGAAACCTAAAAGTGATTAGAATAATCTGATACATTTACAGTTGAGCTGTTTAGCTAATGCTCTTATCTGGAGGGACTTACAAAGTCTGCAACAGAGGATTGAGCTTAAATGGCCAGTTTGGGCAAGAGCATTGGCTCAAAGCCTCCACCAACCCGAATGTGTTTGATTGTTTGAGTGTTGGGCTTAGCAGAAGCATCGTGCACTTACTAATACATTGGTTGTAATGGCATAGAGACAGATGAGGGTGTGTATTGGTGCAAGAAGTCAAACCACAGCTATTGCACCTTTGTTTTTTTTCCATCTGCTTTTTTTAGACTTCTGAACGGTGTAATGGTTAAATATATGGGGCTTCTTTGTGGTTTTCTTTGTGCAAAGTTTCTTCTCCTCACTCTGCTTTGCAATTTCATGTGGTCATGTAAGCTTTTTTCTTAAATTGTGCTGTTGAGGTCAGCCTTTATTATAAATAATCTACTTTTTTTATATTGGCAGTACTTAATCAGCTGGCAGGAGTAAAATGCCCATTGATGAGAGGTTATTCACCTGGAAATTCTTAAATCAGCTTTTCACATGACAGTGAGCTGGAATAAAAATAAGTCTGTTGGACTTGTTATAAAATTCTTTATTTATGCTGCTGTCAGGAGAATGGGAGCATTTTGATGTCCTATTTTGACAATTTCTCTCATAATTTTCCTCCTATCATTCTTCTGCTTTTTGCCTTTCTAAAAGTATAAACGTACATCCTTATAGCCGCATGCAGGAAATTAAAATGATGCTTTGTGTCTGCAGGATGGTACAGAGGATTCATCTTAAAGAATCCAAATTTCAAGGTGAGCAAATCCTTTTTCTATTGTTAGTTATTTGCACTTTAATACATTTTTTTAAAAATGTATGTATTTTTTTTAATTGAGTGGTCTGCAAGCTAATAGAGCATAGACAAACAGGAGTGCCTTGGATGCTGCAAACTGAAAGAAACAATAGAAAAGTGGTAACAGCATCCCGCAAGTGAAATTGAAATGAGTTGTGAATAATATGGATGTAAAACAATGTTAAGTTACTTCCTGCTTTTTAAAACCTTATAGTGCATGATGTACACCAAAATCAACCTTAACCTTAGATATGTCACTCAGAATAAAACCCCAATTATACTCTAAAAGAGCTTTAAGAAATTGGGTATCATGGTGTTCTGCCTAGCCACACTTGGACAGATATGACTTATTTTTAAAACTATTCACTATTGCTTAACTTAACTAAGGGTGCTTAATTATTTCCTCTATACTCAACCCTTAAAATTCTTCAATTTTTGTTTGAAATGGATTTTTATGAATATCTAACACTTAGCTTGTATTGCAGGTAATTAGTGCTAACATCTGTCCTTGGTGATCTGATCCTGATTTAGACCAGGAATCTCAAACGTACCTTACGTCACAATTATTTTGCATGTAAGCAACAAACAGGACATCAGTAGGTCCACTGATGTTATGTACAATCACAAATATTAGCACATTTCATATTCGCCTGAATTGCAACACGCTCAGTTTAGAAGCATTGTAGAGAGAAGTAAAGAAGCATGAAATAGAAGATTTGTGAAGTTGAAGAGCTCAGTGTCAGCCCACCTCTGACAAACATACTAAGTCTTTTATCTCCTGAGGTTCTGCTCATCAGCCTGCTGTCAGCTGCTTTCTACACAAATTTGCTGTGCTATGAACACAATCGCTCTCTATCAGGAGGTTTGATGTATTCACTGTATTTTCTCCCATAAGTCCAGTTAGCATGTAAGCATCCTTGATGTGGTGATTTTAAAGTATAGCCAGCAATGTTAGCTTTTGAATGACACCTCACTAGAGATAGGATCTTCGTTGTTGTGTTGACATTCTACAGTAGCCAACTGTGCAGTAGGAAACAAATGGCCTTTTTTCTGCCTTGTATATACTGAGCCAGCTGTAAATGTGCTTGTTCTGGTTGACAAGGCAGATGCTGTTTGGATCAAGAGTTTTTCAGGGAGTGATTCACGCTGAGTTTACAATGCTGCTTTATGTACAATGTAATGTTTCTGGAAAGTAAAGAAGAGAGAAAACATCCTTGTTGAAGCTGGGTTGCTTGTGTGGAGTCATGTCAGGTTAGCAGGTGGTCCCAGAATAGAGAAATAAGATGCTACTGTGCATGGTAACTCTGTCTGATGTCTTGGGATGTGTTGCTTGAAGCATTGGGTAAGTAACAGATTTAAAGAATTGAAGAGTAATATCTCTGTTTGCGTTATAAAGATATAATATCTGGTGAACCATAGGCTTTAACTTTGTCACTAGGCAGAAATCGGCATGCATCTGCTCACAAAATGAAGCAACACAGCAGTCATTACATCTGTGCATCTTCTGCTACAACATGTCAAAATGTCAATTTATGCTCACATTGTTAGTGCTGGTCTTGTAGGTTATCCCTTGTCAGGGGAAAAAATGCAAAAAGGTGAGGTTCATGACAGCTTTTGCACATGACACCAATAATAACACCCGTTTCTGTGCTGCAAACCAACCAATTAACAAATATAAATCATCATTGTACATCATTTGTAAGCACACTGCATAATAAGCTAAAAAGAGCTAAGAGACAATTAAACTTGGTTTTATAAGCTGTTGTGGAGTTAAATGTCATATATGTGAACATTGTAGTGCATGTTTTGATTCTCTATGCGTATATGTGCTACGTTTATCCTCACATGCCTAAATCTAAGTTGTGCTTTGATCTCCTTAAATAAATAGGAAGCAACTTGCAGGTTGTTAGCACCAGTGTGCACACACACTAACAGATTTTTTTGTTTTTTTTTTCAACTAAATCCCACAGCTATTTGCTTTTATCACTGTCTGTTCCCTTCTTCTTTCAATCTCCTTTTAATCCACAAGCACACTTGGCTCTGTATTGATTATGTGCATCACTTTCTCTTGGAAAAACAGTGAAATGCTAATTGAGCCAGACGCAGAAAGCTCATGGAGTATTCTCATTAACCTGTTTATCTTCTTTCCAAAGGGGATCTTCCCAACCAGCTATATCCACTTGAAGAATGCCCATGTTAAGAACAAAGGGTAAGTACTGTCACGTTTTCCCTTTTTCCATTTTTGAGTGTGTGCGGCTTGTGGTAATAGGTTTGTGTTTTTGTTCTTGTGCCTCTGTGTATGTTTTGCAGGCAATTTGAGACCGTCATCCCAGTTGAAGACTCTGTCATCACAGAGATGACATCAACGCTGCGAGAATGGGGTGCCATGTGGAAACAACTTTATGTGGTAAGAATTGCTTCACACAAACACATTAACACACTTTGCATTTATTTCAAATATCACTGCTGCTTAGGCAAAATGCCTTTTACCTTTCTCATGAAGGCAAGTTGATTTGGCATTGGGAGACAAACAGTCGAATCTTTTTCTAACCCATTCATTTGTTGTATTGATTGTGTTTGTAGCCTATTAAGCTGTCTGGGATGCTGATTAAATTGAGCTGATGAATACTGGCAAATCGAAGGCCATGCATTTGCGTCATGCAGCAGCTAATTTAACACTTTACTTCTTCACTTAACATGTTTTCAGTTATGATTTTGGGTAGTAGTGTTGATACACCAGTGCACTTTCAGTGTCTTATTCCTTCTGTACTCTATTAGTTTCCTTCTTGTCAATTTCCTTTTGGCTTCTCTACTCATTCCCCCCCTTCTCTCTTGCTTTTTATTATTTTTAACTTCCTTCAGAAGAATGAAGGGGATTTGTTCCACCGGCTTTGGCACGTGATGAATGAAATCTTGGACCTGAGGAGGCAGGTGCTGGTTGGCCACCTCACTCATGACCGTATGAGGGATGTCAAGCAGCACATCACAGCCAGATTGGACTGGGGCAACGAGTAAGTAGAAGTGCAGTTGTAGACATATTGCTATGTTTTTGTTTCTTAGTTTTTTTATTGGATGATTAATAATCGCCCTCTTTTACCCCTAACTATACATATGTTGTACACTTTTGGATGGATTTTCTCCCCTGTGGTCAAACACTTATTTTCATTTTACAGTACAGTGCAGAAATCACATTACAATTAAATTGAAACTTGCTTCAGAACAATTAATTTAAAAGAGCATTATGTCAGCTTATTATCTTTTGAGGGTTATTTGACAGCAATGCTGTTAGAAAAGAGTTTTCTTTTGGTGCAGTCATTACAAAACCAATATCAGGGATTTTAGTTTGGTGAAATTCATCTTTCCTGATCTTCCAAGTATCCTTTTTATTCTGAACAGTTAAAGCACATAAATGCTAAACATAAAATTTTCATACTCATCCAAACCAAAAGAGCCTTTTATCTGTCCTCTGCCATCATTTTGTGCACATTTTAGTACATTTTCAGAAAATTTGCATTTATAAGCATAAAAATTACTTTTGTCCCAGCTACAACACTAGTTTAGTATAGTCGAAAAGGATATTGTTTTCATTTAATTTTCTGGCATCAAGTGAATAAATTCTGCTTTAAGATTATTTATTAACAGGCTTGTTTTTTCTAGGGTTTCTTTCAGGTCTTCTACATTTAAGTGGGGTATCTGATTTGCTTGATGAGCTTTATTATCCTGTCATATCATATCATTTTTTAATCCCATTGACAAAGAAACTGCATTTAATCTGGCTTGGCTATGTAGTGGCCCATCCCCAACCACTTAAGGTTAGTGTTATGATCTGTGGTTTCCACCCCCATATAAAGGGTGCAAAAAATCGAAGAGTGAGTACCGTTTTTCCACTCTTTAAAGGTTGTCAATTTTTTATTTTCACATTTATAGAATATTACTGGATTGAAGTCTGTGTGAGGATCCAGCAAACTCTGTCTCTGTACAAACGGCTGATAGATGTGTTTAGATCAAAATGGCAAGCATATCATTACCCACAATTCACTCTCTACAATAAGGGCACCAAGTGGATACAGGATCCTAAGTAAAACATTATGAAATTGTTTTCAGAGCATCAGGAATTGCACTGTGAGGCTGCTCTAAGTTTTATAGTGGATGATGTGCGTCTCCTATTAAATAAATGAATGGAATAAATTCAGCTTTACTTTCATGCTGAGGGATAATCATCAGAGTTTTAAGTCTCTTAAAGGCTTTTAATTCACCTTCCAGGAAAGTGGAATAATCAGTGTAAGCACTTGCTATACTTGTTGAATTACCAAAAGTAACATGAAACAAATTTTCAGTTCATGAAACAAAGTGAATATACTTGTCCTATAATTCATTATCAGGAATGCAAAAAGAAGCTACCGGAATCACTTGGAGTCTAACTGTTGCAGCTCTAACTCCAGACAGCTGTAGAGCAGACCATGGGCCATCAGAGTCTCTATTAGGGAAGGAACTGCAGCATTTAACCAGATTAGAGGACCTTAATGTCTTCTGCTCTTGGTTTGAGATCAGCGGCACCATCTCTGCTTTCAAACTGGAACAGGACTACAGTGGATTCACTCTGGAACTGTTTATAGCTGGTGTGGGGAGTACACTCGAAGGAGTGAACCCACAGAAGTCACCAGGACCTGATGGCATCCCTGTCAGTGTTCTTAGAGCATGTGCAGACCAGCTGGAAAAGGTCCTCACCTTCATCTTTAACCTCACCTTGAAACAAACCACTGTCCCCACATGCTTTAAACAAACCATCATAGTGCCTGTCCCCAAAACTATCCCCCATCTTCTGCCTAAATGACCACCGCCCCATCGCATTGACACCGAGCATCCTGAAGTGCTTTGAGAGGGTGGTCAAAATCTACATATATTCCATCCTCCCACAGCTTGTAACTAGATCTTGGACGTCCTGATTAACAGACCTCAGGTGTTGAAGATAGCCAATATGTCCTCCTGCACCCTGACTCTGAGCACAGGAGCTCCACAGGGCTGAATTTTCAGCCCCCTTTACAACTTTTTAATGCGTGGCTACACACAGCTCAAACACTATCCTAAAGTTCATAGAAGAGACATGTTCTAGGGGATTGTTTGGTTCCACCTTGATGGGAGTACTGGAGAATCTTGAGTTAAAACTGTTATACGGAAAATGCAGAAGAAAAACCACGATCGGAGGATGGAATCAAAAGATGCTATAAAGACAGCAGTGTTCTTTTAGATGTCAGTTTTTGAAGTGGACAATCTGTCAGATTTATTTGGATTAATGGAGATTATCTGACAGCACTGCTTTGTATCTTTGTGACATCCACACAGTTTTATCTTTTTTGTTGATGCTCAGCCTATCTACAGAGTACAACGGGAAGTTTCTTTGTAATTTGTAGCTCATTTTTCCTATGTGTGTCATTTTGTGTTCCAGACAACTTGGCTTGGACCTGGTCCCCAGGCAGGAGTTCAGCATGGTGGATCCAGATGAAATCAGCGTCACAGAACTGTACAGACTGGTGAGCTGCCTTACATGTATTTCTGTTCATTAATCAGTGCTTCTTTTAGCAGGCGATGAAGGAACTGAGTTTAGTATGTGTCTTTCTTCTGAAATGTGAAATTGTTAAAGGCTAAGTTGATCAGTTCATATATATCTTAATAATTATGGTCCTAGATTTGTCTGATATTGGAAAGTGTTTTGTGTTAGTCTTTAATATATGTTGTAAGTAGGTATGTTGATGTTCAATGACAAGGTTGCAACGTGTCTTGCTTTATCTTTACTTTTTGTTTTTCTTTTTTCCTTGTTACTACGTACTTTTTTTTGTTGTTGTTGTCTGTATGTACTCAGACTCCCTTATAAAAAGCTTGTGTTAGCTTCTCAGGGAGATCTGTTTCACACATAACTCATAGCTAAATTTATTTTTATTTTTTTGTAAAGGTAAATGTCTGTAAATATGTGTGTGTGAATAAACTGAACTGAATTGAAATGCCCAATTTAAGATGCTAAATCTGATACAGCTCACAAAATCTTTGTTTATGAGAGCTTTACCTTTTCTTTTTTTGTTGTTGTTTTTTAATTTATTAATTAAGGTTTAGGAAGCCAGTATTACTAATGCTATCTGTGTTTCTACTAAATATACAGAAAGAAGCAAAAGTAATGTATATTGAAAGTACATAAACCCAGATTTTATATCTTATTGGATGTAGGAAAAAAGGCCATAGCAGTGGATATGTGGACACACTCAATACAGCAGTATGATCATTTTTATTCAGAAAAAAAAGGTTAAGTTTGTTTGCTCTGTGGCGGTAGAAGGAACAAATGACCAAGTGGGATGGAAAATGGTTCTGTAAATAAATAATGATGTTTAAAAATCATGGCTTATGAATGAACTGTGCCCACTGTAGCCAGTTGTGTTCCTTTATTTGAGGTTTGTTTGACACTCGTTATTATTTGTCACCTTGTTGCACACTCTTCTTTTGTACTTGTAGCTGAATAATTAGTGTCATATACCAGCTATTTCAACAAATTGACCCTTTATAATTGGACAGTGCATTGAATTGCATTAAAAGTATACTGTTGTCACTTGTTTACAAAATATGTCTAAAGTGACATGCTGTAGTACAAACTCTGCTATCATAGCTGGGGTGTCTATTACATAAGTCTAAACCCATTCCTTATTTTGACTGGTTAGTGAGAAAAAAGTGACTTTGGTGTAAGTAGTTGCACCCCAAACAGTTTTCAAGTTATTGTGATCACTTTAGAAATAAGACTGCGTGCTTTGAGTGTTTTCGGACTTACAAAATTTACAGGATTTAGATGAAAAATAGACATTACTTACACACACAAAAATACAAAACAAACAAAAAAAAAATTTTTTTTTTGAAAAGCTATCCATCGTTTTCATCTATCTTTAAAATCTCTTTCTCCTGGAAGGCAAATAGGAGTATTAATTGTATGAACTACAGGATCACTGCAAACCTTGATACTCTTCCTAACCGTAGTATATTCAGAAATCTTGTAGGGTGTACAATTCTTTGACATTATCAAGATGTTTCAAAGGAACTTTCTGCTCTGTCTAAAGTATTTGTAGTTAAAAGCTTACCAAGTTGTAATAGAGTTATAGATGATAACATTTTGATATATTTTGGGATTAAAAGCCAATTTTGACAAAACAAATGTGATATCTGATGCTAATGAGCATCTGATCTCCGTGTTTGTTTTCACATGTAGCATCACTGATTGACTGAAATGACTCCACTTCCGTCTGCTTCCATCATTCTCTCCTTCCTTTCCAAGTTCCAACCACTGTTACCGTGGCAACCACTTCCCTGCCCCATTAAAGAGTGGGGAGAATTATATCATACATGCTCACACACATAGTGTTGTTGTTCCCATCAGAGGGGTAATTGAAGCTCTTTATCCATCTGTTTCTTTTTTTGTTAGTCAAAACAATAGCAGCCATAGAAAGCATAATACACCTCTATTTAATGGTGTTCAAAATGAGAAAATGACGGCAATTCTTCTAAAGTGGAGAAAAATGATAAGAAAGGCATTGCTTGCAGCTATCCGCACACTGAAACACACAAAGCCACAACCCGCCATGCAAATTAGTCTAAATGACATAAATATTTAGCTGTTTGTTCTGTTGTCTTGTGAGAGAGTTCTTTGTTTCTAGGTTTTTCTGTGCTGCTGAGCTGTGTTGGAATTAAATTGAGAATCGGATTACCTAGTGAGGGTGTGTGTATGTGTGGAACTGTGCGCTGAATTGTAGGAAAATATAGCCTGAAGGAATTGTATTGTTTGTCATGTGTGAGAAAAAAGCAAGTTTAAGAAGGATTAGGATTAGACAGTTGTCATCTGTACACCCATTGTGTTTGACCTGATCAACACCCAGTAACATCATTAGTTAAGAAATTGAGAGGCAAACAAAGCTATTGTGAAATGTTAAATGCAATTCAGTAAAAGGATGAAGCAATGGAAAAAATATGAAAATAATCAGATGATATGTACAGATACTTCTTATATGGAATTAATAATTAACAACATTTATTATTCACCTTTATATTTCCACAATTTCTACTTTTTGCATTTATTTATTTATTTGCTTAATTTCTCTCTGTGCTATGTCATTCTTTTTTTTATCCTGTTACAGACTTGTAGCCTGTGTAGCAACTTTAAAGCCAGATAATTCTCTCGAAAGTTATGTAAATGTCAACAAAATACAGTTTTTCTGATAGCTGTAAAAAAGATAATGACGTTAGCTTTAAAGCAACACTGCTTTCCACTGTTTCCAACCTTAAAACTATATGCTTCTGCCTCCTTTTGATGTTACACATGTTTATGTTCTAACCAGAGCATCATGTAATGGCTGCATTTTGCTGTATGGCACCGCATCATGCCAGCAGAAACACTGGCTGTTTTGAAAGCTCTTCAGGAAAAACAATTAATGGAAGAAGTGAAGAAGAAAAAAAATAGAGGAAGTGGCATAGCAAGAGTTAACGTTGGACAGGCTTTTACTGGCTGGAGAGAGCTCAGACAAGAGGTTGGATGGAAGATGGATGCTGAATTGCCTTCGTCAGGACCCGCCAAAGTGCAAGAATCTGCCAAAGTTCAGTAGTGCCGCTTCAAGGAAAGGAAAATTATTTGGTAATCAAAAGTAGTTTAATTTCCAGGTGTTATTTGTTTTATTTAGCTGTCATGGAAAGATAAAGGGTATTTGATTTGCATT
>JBAMHW010000026.1:15080898-15095595 GCA_037177495.1 Rhadinocentrus ornatus | reverse complement strand
GGGGTGAGCTGGAGCCTATCCCAGCAGTGTTTCAGGTGAAGGCAGGGTACACCCTGGACAGGTCACCAGTCCATCGAGGGCTATTTTGGCATATTTTTAGGAAAAATATCTAATAAGGATCAGATTAAAGTATAATAAAATGATAATAAAATGTAAACGGTTTCCATCTTTTTCACTTGTGAGTATTAAGGTTTCCAATGTGGTGCTTAAATTATTAATCGCTGTGTAATTTTAACTTAGGAGTAATGCATTGTAGTTTTTATGAAGGTTTTTGATGGTTCAGAAGTTTCATATCCATTTGAAAGCATTGCAGCGGTTGAGAGGTTATTAATTCTTTTTTACAGTTTTATATAAAAATGTTATTATAGGCACTTGTGTTGTGTGTTGCTGATGCAGTTGAGTGATACCTGCATGACTTTTAATAAAAACTATAACATGAGATGATCGAATACATTGAAGGGGACGTAAAAAGGAAGCACAAGGGAAAGTGAAAGGGCATTGATATAACAGTTCTGTGAATTTTATGTGTTAAAGAAAAATGTAAAGCCAGTAGTTGATAATCAGAATGAAGTTTACCTTAAAACTATATTCATATTGTATGTTAGCTCAGTTCACCTACAACAGAAAGCAACATATCCTCATCTTTAAGCATAATTAAGTAATATTATAACAGAAGCTGGGAAATTGGGAAGAGCAACTACAAGAATGTCAAGAATTTCTGCTGCTGATCTTCTGAGTCAGCTCCTCTTTCCACCTGGCCTCAAAGGACCAATAATTACTGAAGGACAAGTCATACAACCCTGACATGTTAAATTATCATTAAACAAGCACAAGTGTAAAGCCATTAAACATGATCTGCATTATCTGAATAGCACCTTTTTACACCACGTTGGTTTTTAACAGAAAGCCTTAGATGGTGGAGTTCCCATAGAATGGGTGGGAATGTAAATGTTTTCATGATAAGCAGAACAAAGGTGTGAAATAATTTAGAATAAAGCTCAGGAAAGGCAGTAAAATCGGAATGTTAAGCTAAATAACATCCTTATTTTCAAACTGCTACCCTTTGCTGCTTTCTTATCTCATATTAAACTTTCAAATAAATCTTAATTAGGTTCCTGTTGGACATCAGCTTTATTTTTAACTACTTCTGCTTATGCTGGTTGGTCATTTCAACATAGATAACACACAAATAGACTCACAGGACCAGATAAATTAAAGATCATGTGCACAGATAATGCTGCAGATTGTAAAATACCAAAATGTTTGGCACATGAGAGTTTTAGATACTGTCTGTGCTTCTCTAGTTGACAGTGTTTGATGCCTGCAAGCTATCAGTGACATTATCATTTTTAAGATTTTCTAATTAAAGGCAATTTTTCACACTTATCATCAAATATGGTAAAATACTGCATAGTATTTCTCAGAATGCTTCCATCATTTAAGCACTTTCTTCAGGCTTTCATTTGATAAATTTCTGCACACTGGCTTAGTACAAATGTACAGGCTTACACATAATAAACATATAAGTGAATTATTGTAAGAAGTTTACTCCCATCATCAGCTGCAGTGTGCAGTTTATCACAAACACTTGGATGTTAGGCGATTGAGTAGCTGTCAGCTGAAACATTGATCCGACCGGATGCCTGATTTGCTCCGCTGCTTCTTCTTCCAAAGTAGATTAGAGGGGAGCTGTGGGTCTTTGGTCACAATATGCTGGCACACATAATTTGGATGGTTTGTTTGAAAATTTCTTTACATCACTTAACTGCATTTCACATTGATATAATAAGGATTAAAGAAAATGCTTTTTTTCCCCTCAGAAAGTAGATAATATCAGTATTTAAGATAATAAACTCTGGATATTACATTTCAGTTATTAGAAGAGCAGCCCATTTGCCTGGATCTCATTAACTAATTATGGGTTTATTAGCTTTAACTCATTTGTTTTGCATGGATTGAGCTTCTTAATGTCAGTATCTTTAAACACATAAAGACTTATATTCAGCATATTCAACAAGCTTGAAGAACTGCAGAATATTCAAGGAAATGTTGCGTTATGCAACCTTAAAGAATAGATAGCACACAAGCTATGACGGAAAACTACAGCAAAACATGCTTTTTTATTCCCCATAATTTTCATTTTTCCACATTGTGTGTATGTGTATGTGTTTGTGTCTCATCATAGCAAAATTTGCTCCTGGTGACACCTGCTGTAACGGGAACTCTGACGATGGTGTTGCTTGCTTTGGCAGGTTGTTTGGTCTGATGGTATTTGAACACTGAATTATTATTTTACCTGTTTATAATAATATATTCAGTCTGCAGTTATATAATAAATATGACCTTAAAGTCTAAGCTTGTTGCTTTTATTTAAGGAAAATCTCTTACAAAGCAGAGGAATGGATTTGAGAATTATAGCTCCTTGATATGTGGAGCCCTCCTTTAAAATTTCCCACCATGGTTTTAGTCAGAGAACTCATTTTCTAACAGCTGGCATCACCAAACATGCCTGTGTCTAGTTGTAAGTTTTCCCTAAGGAACACCCTTGCTTGATTTTATGGAGCACTTTGCATAATTTAGGGGCCACAATTTATCATAGTTAGTGTCAGGAGGGCAGCTAAAGTAAGTTTGCAGTGAAACTGGATCAGGTAATTGCTGTTTGTGTGTATCTGTGTACATATTTATATACTGTATGTGTGCACATTTCCATCCTTGCATGTATGTGTATGCTGTTGTGTATCTGAAGTTGTCTCAGTGTGGTTTCTTCTTTTAAACTGACTTGGCTGTGAGCCAGAAGTTGCCTAAATCGGATCCAACTAGCAGGGGAGAGATTAATGCACTGCCTTGTAAATACAGAGGAAGAAAGGCAGTGTATGTGGAGGGGTCTTTTGTTCCCATCTACACTGTTGACAGTCCAAATTCAAATTTATTTATAAAGCACATTTAAAAGCAACAATGATTGATCCAAGTGCTGAATATGAAGAATATAAGACAGATATAAAACACTTGCACAAATCACTCACATACAACTAACTCATGATGTGTTGAATGCCAAGAAGAAAAGATAAGCCCTTAAGATTTGAGAGAAGATGGTGATAGAGCTTGCTTAATATGTAGAGGTAACTCTTTTTATACTTTTGGTGCTGTAACTGAAAAAATCTAATTCCCAACAGACAGAATCCCAAAAGCAGCTGATAAACTGACCTCAGAGACCATGAGGGAGAGGATGGCTAAAGCAAGTCTAGAAACGGAGTGGAGCAAAGGGCATGAAGACATTTAAAAATCAAATAAAAGAATTTTAAAATCAATTCTGTTGCAGACAGGAAGCCAGTGAAGGCAGCCAGAACAGGTGTTATATGTCCTCGTCTGCCTGATTGGGTTAAGAGACAAGCAGTTGCATTTTATGCAAACTAAGGGTGAGAGACAGCAGCCTGGTCAACCTTGAAATACAACGCATTACAATAATCTAGGCAAGAGGTAATGGAAGGCGTTATATCCTGTGTGGATAAAATGTTCTTTATTTTAGCAATTTGTTGCAGTTGGAAACAAAAGATTTCACTTAATTTCAAGTCACCATCCATTTTCACCCCCAAATATTTGGCAGCGGATTTTAAATAGGGGGTTAAGGTGCCAAGGTCTACTTGGTGGGTATCACAAGAGCCACTTGGGCAAAAGATGACCTCAGATTTTTTGTCATTTAAACTAAAAAAATTCAAGGCCGTCCATGTTCTGATGTTATTAAAGTTATTCAAAAAGGCTTAACAAAGTGGCAGTCATGTTTTTTCAGCAGAATATACATTTGACAATCAGCAAAACAGTCATATGAAATTCAAAATTTCCTCAAAATGGACACCAAGGGGAGCAAGTACGGTAAAAAATGGTCCAAGAAAAAAAAAACCTGCGACATCCCACAGCCAGAAGACACTGTAGATGACACAAAATTGTATATGCTCACACAGAAATTCTGTCAAATAAGACTGAAACCAGTCCAAGGCTGCACCTTAAATCCTGGCACAGTGCTCAAGTCAAGGTGAGAAATTAAGACAAGATTAACCAGCATCAGCAGCTGCAGCCTATTTGGGTGATTGAATTCAATACAAAGAGTTGATGAGTTTATGTTGTGATTTTTGTTTATCAGAATCCATGAAGGGGATTTCATAAGAATCTGCTTCTGTATGAGTCAAATGAGCACCCTCCTCCACATGCAGGCGTAGGCAGTGACAAAAGAGGCTGCGACAACGCACCTTGGCTTTTTTTTGAGTTTGGGTTTTTTGGTTCTTTTTTAAGTTGTGAAGAGGTAGTTTAGGTGGGCTGAGGACAGCAAAGGTTGAGGTTTTTTTTTTTTTCAGCCTGAGTTATATCTCCCAAGTACAATGGTAATGAAGTTGGTTGTCTAATTGTCGCCCTGCAACAATTTGCAGCCTGAGTGTGTGTATTAGTTACAAATGTGTCTATAAATGTCAAAGACTTGGTCCATATTCAGGAGTAAGTGGATTATGCAAGAAAAGAAGAAAAAAAAAATAAACCCACAGTTTTACTTAAAAGAATTTCCCTTTCAATCTCCTTCAAGCCTTTGTGAAACAGGGAACACACAGTTGATGGACTGTGGTGACTTTTTCAATTATTTTAACCGGAGGACTGGTTTATGGTGTTGCTTTTACCACCCATTTCATCTGTATTTTAAAATTATTTCTTTTTCTTGAGATTGTTATGTAATACTGCTCTGACATCATAGCAGTGCAAAACTCTTGTATGGATTAAATGTGTGGACTGTTAAAGACATAATTACTCTAATATAATTTTTTTTAAGTTTTGAAACTGAGCACTTAGCTATTGCAACTTAGGCTTTTTGCAGGCAGAAAAGAAAATTGAGGTATAAGCTGTGTCCCAATTCAAGGTTTACTCACTTTGAAGTGCAGGCTTGTTTGCTACATACATCAAAGCAGCAAACCAAGCACTGTCCCATCTGGAACGCGCCTATAAATCCACCCTACAAACCGGCACTCCGTTTGGACTGTAGAGAAGACTACTGGTGGTGGATCCTTCACTGCCTCTTTTCTCCCAGAATTCATTTCGCACAAGATGAGTGAATGAGAAACAAAGCACAGAAGAGTATGTTTTTTGTTTACCTCACTTTAGTAGAAATGTGACAAAATCAAATACATAAAAAAACATACACACCTTCTCATCTACTCTGCCATTTAAAGTGTCACTACTGAACTTTTGGGCAGATTTTTACACTTTAGTGCTCCTTTATGAATGCTAATACGGCATCAGTATTGTATCCTGTCTCTTCTCTGAGATCTTTCCAGCCAGTAAAAGCCAGTCTGATGTTGACTTATGTCTTATCTCTTGCTCTGCCACCTTTCCTCACTTCCTTTGCTGAATCAGCCATGGTGTGCTTTCACAACAACCGTGTGTCGATATCCAGTTGCAGGCGTGTGGAATTGTGTCATAAGCACAGCTGTCACATGATGTCCCGGAACATAAAATTATGAAGTGCAGTTTTTTTCAGCCTCAGGATGCTGCAGGGAAGCGGTGTGCATAATGAATGTCAGTGAGCCATTAAACCAAGTCAGGAGCACCGAGTTTTAAGGTTGGAAACTTGGGTAGTCTTGCTTTTATGTATCTAATCTCATAATCGTGCAGAATCAGAATGTAATCCTAGCAAGCAAATCACAAACACAATATCTCTTTCAATAAATTTATCAAAAAAGTGAACATTCATTACAAAAAAAAAAACAGTTATAAACACGAGGATTGCCTGAAATGGGCCATTTGACAAACTGCGTGCTTTGACATTTCCCTGTTGGCTTCATATTTCTCCCTCTGATGTTGTCATTTAGGCTTGTAGTGATTTGTTAAATAAAACTGAAGTCACTTTGACTCCACGCGGCCTGCCCAGTTACTGCAGGTGTTATTGTTATAATTTGTTTGCTAAACGTTATCAAAGAAGAAGTCACAGCATGGCGATATTACAAAATTTCTGTCTGATATGCAGTTTACTGGTTGATAACTTTAAAGTCTTGTCTGTGAGCTTCACTTCCTCTTACTGCAGCGTGTCTCTGTGCTGCAGTGAAGCACAGCATATTGCAATCAGGTCTGCAAACAAGTCCTACCTCCTTGTTGATTCTCAGTGACTGAAACCTCTCACAGCTAATGAACCGTATCACCACTGCCTCCTGACTTGCCGGGAAAACACATCTACAGAAATAATTATTATCGCCGTTATTCTCTCTCTTTCACGTGGCTTTACCGTTTATGTATCTGCTTCTTCTCATCATTAATATGGACGGACACACACACACACACACACACACACACACACACACACACACACACACACAGACATCAAGGAGATATGATTTGAAGCATTTTGAAGAGCTGGTGCTTTAATTTTAGATTCCCTGACATTTGAAGTTATTACATAAGGATATTGATTTAAGACGGCTGCCTTCATGTAGGATTTCCTCCCAATAAAAGAAAGAAAAGGAGCTTGAAATGACTCACAGGGTGCTTACACCTTTTTGTCTATGTATTTGCTTGCTCTCCATACCATAAATTCTGCTGTTGGCAGACATAACTATAGTTGTCTGGTTTGCAAGCCCAAGTCGCTGTAATAAAACTTTAGTCTTTTCTAAAACAATATTTTTATTGGATTGGGAGTAGGTTCAGTGTTTATTATTGACTTTATTGAGTTGCTTTGCTAAGGCATAAGGAAGAAAAAATCAAGGCTCGCTATATGACATTTCAGCTCCTTAATGTTGTGTGTTCATCTCATATTTTAGGCCTAGCAGTGGCTCTTCAGCTCCTCCATGGGGACATAGAGCAGCTAAGACGGGAGTACATGGTTCTCTTCACCCGGGGTGTGTCTATCACCAGGAAACTGGGCTTCTCTGATGTCATCATGCCAGGTATGTCTGATAAGCATAATATTCCTCCATAGCACTGCCCTTAAAATAAAGGGGCTAATTTAAAAACAAAAAACAAACAAACCAAAAAAAACTACTAAAAGACTTTATCTAAATATCTGTAAGGTTTATGTGCAAGATCAAAGAGGTAATGAGCTATTTTTGTAAGTGCTAATTTCCAAAAAGTAAATATCAGCTCCCCTCCATGAAGTGTTACATTAATTACATTAATTTTTATTGTTAACAGACGCCCTATTTATCCACAGTTAATCCTGCTCCCTCACTGTCATATACTGCCCCAAGATCCTGATTTAACACAAAATTGCACATTTCACAGAACATTTCACAAGACACTCTTGTAGCAACATAGCTGATTTATCAGTCAATTAATCCTTTAACCAGCTCATTGCTAACATTCTTCTGCAGCTTTGCTTGCAAGAGCACATAATGCTAGGCTGTTTTTGTACTGTATGTCCAGAGAGGACTTAGCTGTATGTTGCAGTATTGTTGCATTTGCACTTTAAAAAAAAAAAACATTTTACCATATTAGTGTTTTCTGATGATGAGTAACAGTCTATTGTTTTTGTATTATTGTATCCATCTATCAACTTAATAACCCCATTGGGGGTTAAAGCCCCTGTATTGAGCTTGAGGTTATATGCTAACTTTTTTCTGGTGTTGGAGACCATGGATCATAGAGAAAATACAGAGATTAATACTTACAGTCAGAACCATAATGCATTTTTTAACTGTTTGAGAAAGTGAGATCGTCTGTGAAGAGGCGATTCCTGGCAAAGGAGGCGGGGGGACAAACCACAACCTTTATATTACTACACAGGGGTGCTAAATGCTGAGCTGCTACCCACCAGTCAGTATTTCTAATGTGACACTTGAGGATATAAACTTGCTGATGTCCTATTTATTTTGTCCTGTATATGTTGGCCTGCCCTTACACACCATTTTGGGAAAACCTTCATTATTACCTTTTGCATAAGTTGAGCAAAATTTGAATTGCACTTAAGGAAGCCGTCCTTCAGATGAAATGTTTAGGTTGTGTCTCGAAGGCAGGAAACCCTGAGATTGCTGCCTCCCTAAATGATACAAAATCTTGCAGAGACCCTCGGGCTTAGCTGGATGGGGTCTTGTTGCCTTGGTAACAAATGCACAACTGCTGAATGTAAGACGAAACAGGGGACCAAGCATCAACGTGTTCGTGTTTAGTTTTTTCAAATGCAGGTAATAAGCAGTAATTTTTAATTTCTGACTTTTTTTTTTTTTTTTTTGTAAAGAAGAATTCTGTCTGGTCACACAGATGGAGTAACAACAGACTGCACCCCTGTTCTTGCCTCACTAACACAGATTCTTCTTTGTCTGTCTACAAACCCTTAACACTGAAAGCTCTCACTCTTAATCCTTGTGTAAGTGTGCCCTTGGGCAAAGGAAACTCTCTCCTCCTTTTTCACGTACTCCTATTTCAGATTTTTATCTGAATCTAAATTTCTCATTATCTTTCACACACACGCTTTTCTCTTTGTCCAGCTTCTCTGCTCCCATTGTGTTTTGTGTGTAAAGTCTGCAGTTGGGCTGCAGTATATACAGTATACAATATGTTCCCATGTTACCATGGTTTCTGCTAGAAACAGAGAATCAGTGTCCTTGTGTTAAAGAATGGTTTTGATGGTTTTATGGGCTAGAATATTTTGGGTATGGATAGAACAAGACATTCTGGTGTCATACCCAACATTTATTTATATTAAATTAATTTTCTGTGTTTATTTTTGTATTTCCAGTTTGTCCTCTTATTTACTAAATCTGCTGATTTTGAACCTTTCAGCTCAAGCAAATCTCAGAATGATTGGCATTTGAGCAACGCATCACTTCATTTCCGAGGGTTTTGTGATGTAAGGTTTTTTCAGAACTGCATATCAGTCAGTTTGTGCTGACAAAATACACAAAATCCTTCAAATCAGTCCAGACAGATATGACTGTGTTATTATAAAGGACTCTTATGGGTCATAGATTGGGATACACTGGCTGTAAGGGGTTCTTGGTCACATTGGGTAACCTTGTGAATTTATTGTTTGTAAAGAAGCAGTTATTGTTAAAACTACTCTGTCCATCTTTGCATAGAATAAGGAGATTCAACAAATCATAAACAGCAACATAACAGTGGTATTTATCTTTACAGATATTTAACACGTAAATTAAACAAAATTTAAACAAAGGAAAATGAAACCTTCTAAAAAGGAAACATGACGAACGCCTTTTTAATCTGTCAACCTCTTAAACATAATAAATCTAGTGCATGCATGCAGAGGTAATGAGAGGTTCCAAGTTGGCATTTCTTTGTTTTAAGGTCCTCGTTAAGCTTGACATCGCATGCAAATGTCATCGCTGTGCCTCTCTTTTTTTTTTTTATTGCAACTGACTTTTGTCTGGCTAAATCTGCCTGCAGCTGATGTTGAATACACTCAAATATCATATCTCTGGGCTTGGTTTCATGTCAGCAGGAAGGAAATCATTAAATACCACTAATGCAAATGCTGTCTGCTCTTGCCGTGAAAAATTACACAGAAAATCTGCTGAGTGCTCATTAATAATGCTTGCCCATATGCATAATCAATGTATTGCTGCCTCTTTTCCTTGGCTGTTCCTACAGGAGAGATGAGGAATGACCTTTACATCACACTGGAGAAAGGAGAGTTTGACAAGGGTGGGAAGAGTGTTGCACGGAATGTTGAGATCACAGTCTATGTGATGGATATTGATGGACAGATCCTCAAGGTAAACCCCATGTTTCTTTCTTCTTCTTTTTTTTTATTCAGCATTAGACATTTAATGCTAGTAAATGTCTCATATTCTTGGTGACCTCCTGCTATTAAGAGTGGGTGTCATATTTTGTAGCAAAACTCTACATTTAAACATGGCTGACCCAGATGAGGGTGAAGTGTCTCTCCAGTGTGTTGCCCATTTCTAGTTCAGCAATGTGACAGTCTGCCTCTGTGGTTTTCTGCACTGCTGTGGCCTTGAAGAGAAAATAGAGTCAAATATAACCCTGCTGCCACCACATGTACACAACCCCCAATATACATAGGCACATATGGAAACCTCATCTTCCTCAGTTTTTTTACTATCCGTTGCTTGCACATAGTTTATGCTGCATACATCCCTTTTTCTGTCACTCACTCTGACCTTACGTTCTTAATTTGTGCTCTTAATATTCTTCCAACTCCTCACCGTTCTCCTCTCTTGTTTTTCAGAGTCATGTGGCCGCTGGCTCAGGTGAACCAGGTGGGGATGAGTACCACTCCCTGGTGCTGTACCACAACAACAGTCCCCGCTGGGCGGAGCAGATCAAGCTGCCCATCCCTGTTGACATGTTTCGAGGATCGCACGTCCGCTTTGAGTTTCGCCATTGCTCCAGTGAGTGAGCATAGGGTTTGGAAATGTTAAGAGAGGTTTACCAAACTTTACTCACACTGCGAAGGCCAGGGATGCGACTACTTGAGATGCTGCATATTTTGCTGTGGATTAATCAGAAAAGTCTACAAAACTTTGGAGTTGCACTAAATAAAACCAGATGGTTATTTTGTTCTGAATCTATTGTCTGTCTGAAGAAGTCTAGGCAGTCACTCATTTTAATGAGCCAGTTGGTTGCATTTGCGTCCAAATATAAGGTTTCCAAGTGTAAGACTGTTAAAACATTTTCATATTTACTCTCATTTATCCATTTTCTTATTTCCAAATTAGACTAAACTGAAATAATGGCCTCCCTGTTTTTTTCTGGACTACAAGGTGAAGGCAATGTCTCTTCTCTCATAACGAGCCTATATTATTATAGCTAAGCCAGGAGGCAGATAAAGTAGCCTTATTATTGCTGGCAGTGCTAGTATTGCTACCCAAGGGCTGCCCGTTAAGGTCCTAATTTAGACCTGCAGTGACACCAAACCGAAGAGACCATAAAACATTCACTAAGGCTTCCAACCAAAGGGACCAAACAGCCTGTAAAAATATGATTAGCAGGCACTCTTATTTTCAATTAAGGCAAAATTGAAAGTTCACATTTCTCTAAATTTGCTTTTAAATGCTACGATGCTTTTGGACTCATTAGGCACCAGCACTTCTTATTGCTCATTTGTAATGTGGACTGTAGTGTGGTTTGTACTGAGTGGTACTAAAGGCAACTTTAAGAATCTATCAGCAGTGCAATTCTTTTCTAATAAGATGATTGATTGTTGTTTTTTGATTGGTTTTGTAATTTTCTCTCACTAGGAAATTAGGAGGAAGGCTTCCTCAGGGTGAGGTACAGACAATTTCTAGGGATGTTCTTAACAAGATTGCCTCTGTTCATTGGGGTTTGGCATTCATTTATCCACAACTCTCTTCAGGCCCTGACATAGCATTTCAGTCAGACTGAAGTCTGGACGTTGACTGCTTGATTTGTTTCTTTTTCACTTATTCTGTCTTTGATTTAATGTTTGGGGTCATTGCTGGATTAAAAAGAATTAGCTGTTTGACTTGAGAATATTTTGGCATACAGCTGCACATGGTCAGCTGCACAGCAATACCAAATCATTACACTTCCTTCACATAGTTGTGAAGTTGATAGTTGATATGAATCAACTGAATATCAATTTGTTTTTTTTATTATATAAAACCACCATCCTTAGGGAGTAAATAAAGATGTTCAGAAAATCTAATTAAATGCTGGTGCTGCAGTGAAAGAAAAAGAAGCATCCCTACCAGTTCACTTTTCACTTCTAGCTGTGATCGCATTAGCACTTTACCACTAAAGCAGCTGGTAAATTAGATTACATGGTGTCATGATGCACATTATACCAAGAGCATCAGAAAGCCCATATTAATCATTCCTCTGATAGGATCTAAAAAAAAATCCTGCTATTGAAGTTTCTTTGCTTTTTGGCTGTGGTTTAGGTTGTGTAATCTTAATCACTTTACCCTGATGTTAGTTATTTGGATGAAGGTGAATATTTTACTTTACTCAACAGCACTGCTTACTGTCATTGAGCAGCTGTGGGATGTGGTTTCCTGTCAACAAAAATAATTTTTAGAGTTTTTCTGTCTTCATCAAACACTTGCAAAGCTGTTGAAAAATTTTTCAAATTGGCATTGTTTAAGTCATCTTTTCTTCCTCTTTCAACCGTGCGTTTGCATCCTCATATTCATGCTAGCAGATACAAACCCGGCTGGTACCTGCTTTTGATACCATTGCTCTTTATATCTTCAAATTTCAGCAATAAACAGTCAAGGATGCTTCTGAGTTAGGGTATGATTAAAGATCAGAACATGTCAGCTGATTCTGCATCTCAATAAGAAAAATATTTTGTTGTATTTGATTTGTTTGATTTGTTATAGAAGTTTTTTGCTTTTTTTTCAGCCTAGGCCTTTGCATTTTGGACTTATGTAACATCTTCATGTGATGTTGTTTGGCAGCTAAAGACAAAGGAGAGAAGAAACTCTTTGGCTACTCCTTTGTTCCTCTGATGCAGGAGGATGGCAGGACTCTGCCAGATGGCACCCATGAGCTCATCATCCATAAGGTAAAAACTGAGTCCTCACAATCAAAGGCTTTCACTTAGAACATGGAATTTACTCGATTGCGTCCTTGGAAGGATTTCTTTGCGCATATATTTCTGTTACATTGTACCACAGAAGAAAGTTATGAGTTCATCCTCTTCATAAATAAATTATAAGTCTGAGATTCCCTGAACTAAAGCCATGCAGTGATTTGTACTGCTCAGGTGTTGCCACGGATACTTCAGAAGGGATTACACCTTGCATGTGATAATGTGAATCACTCCCTTTAAATGGCAAAATGCACTCAACCATCTTGTCATACTGTTTGGTGCCACTGGCTGACAAACAGCTCACATCACTTCATTTCAGGCTGACGGGCCAATGAGTAATGGCCTCTTATGCAACATTCTGAGGTTGGATTCAGCCACGAGTGAGGCCATTGTATGTCTGTTTGCTTGCACATGTGGAAGCAAACAGATAGCTTGTCCTCAGCTCCAGCGTGACTATTATTTCCAGTTTCTGCATCTCACACATTTCAAACGCCTCATCTTTTCGCACTTTTAGGGCTTTGACATATCAAGAGACTACTGCAGTGCTGTGTTGTGTGTAATTCAGAATAATTGTACACTACTTGCTTATTATCCTCAGCTGCAGGCAAATGATGTGCATATAAACCTCCAGATCTGTGGATGATGGAGAAAAGTGGTTGACATTCATACATTTTATTGGCTAAAGGGTATTTGAGCAGTCTATAAAAACTTACAAACAAAAAAAATCTGGTTTTTATTGTACATATGTGTGCCAGTTTAAGAGCACAACTTTCTTTGCTTTGTGTATTACTGCTGTTGAAGGGGTGAAGAAACATTGTGATGCCAGATGGAGGGCTGCTGAAAAGCTCAATGAAACTGGCATGGCCTAGTTTCTCCTCAGACTCAAAATAGACATGGAAGAATCAGACCAAACTGTGTGGTAACATTGGATCTCAAACAGCCTCAGCTGTGCAGTACATCAGGGCTGCTCATTTGATTCCCACCAACATTTCATGCTTGGCTTCTGTAGTTTCATCACCAGGCTAAACGTTCATCTAAGAGCATTAAAGCAAGGTTCATACCTCTTACATGGTTGGGTGTATAGAATCCACTTGAAATCTGAAATATAGAACAAAAGGTTGTCACATTCTAGCATTGAAACTATTTTTTATTTTTTTATTTCTTTGTTTCCTGTTGTTATTTCAAGTGTGAGGAGAACACCAGCTTGGCTGACTGTTCGCGCTACCTGAAGCTGCCGTTCTCCAAGGCCAACCTGCCATCCAACAATCAGACTCTGAAAGGCACCAAGGAGTCTTTCTGGATCACCAGCTTCCTTTGTTCCACCAAGCTCACCCAAAATGGTAAATAAGACCCAGACGTGAATATTTTGGCCACTTGCCTGTTGGGGGTGTTTTGGCTGCTACACAGGAAGTGGCATGTACAAGAAATATTGCCAAAGAATGCAATGAGTGCCAAGCAAACTTTATTTATGAAAGCATTTTACGACAGCAACCACTGAACAAAGTACTGAACATAAAATAACTAAAACCAATAAAACATTAAATAATAAAAGACAAGACAAGAGTGCTTCAAAACGGCTAAACGATTGTTGACAACTTCAAATGTGTGAACAAACTTGTGAATATGTAGGAAGGTAATAAATGCTTGCAATCTGCAGGGAGACCTCTTTGTCCCTGGACAATAACAAGGGGAGAAAAACATTTTAAACTCAGTGACATCTGGCTTTTGTCTTCTGTTGGAAAGGGCACAGTCAGTGTTCTGTCCCAGATCAGATGACTCTGCAGTAATCTGAGGTTTTAATCAGCTCCAGTGCCGACTGGCATTGATGGAAACATGGCATTAGGTGTGGACACCTTAATCGCTTGGATTGAGCGTAGGTCTGGAGGAAAATTTTGTCTGCCTTTTCTTTTTGTGAAGAATGAGCTGCGTGAGAAATATTATAGACCCATATTTACAAGCAAAACTATCCCAACAAGACTCTGAAACAGGCAGTTAAAAAATAAAAAAGGAATTTGTGCTATTATCAACACTGACTAAAGGATTGCTCATAGTTGCTGTTTGTCCAGAAAAAATAATAAATGAATAGGTATTTTAGAAATTATATTAGAAGTATATTAGAAAATGTCATGTCATGTCATTTTCTGTACCGCTTGTTCCCATTAGGGGTCGCGGGGTGAGCTGGAGCCTATCCCAGCAGT
>JBAMHW010000026.1:15048754-15080798 GCA_037177495.1 Rhadinocentrus ornatus | reverse complement strand
TCCCCCAGCCGAGGCTCGAACCAGTGACCTTCTTGCTGTGAGGCTGCGGTGCTAACCACCACACCACCGTGCAGCCCTATATTAGAAAATGAATAAGGAAATTAAATGAGAAATTAGTAAAAGAATAGATAAATGCAGAGATGCTGAAATAAGAAAATATGGGATTAGTTGCAGGCAATTTTTTTCTTTTTCTTTACATATTTTTCTATTTAAATATTTTTATTTTTATTTAACATTTTTCAAATTTTTTTAAATTTTGTAGTTTTTGCTGTTTCTGTATTGCTTTTGCTATCACTGTAATCGATTCTCAGTCTAATTTCTGTATCACATTTGATCCTTTCTTAGATGCTTTTCCCATTCTGTGTGGCTTTTGCAGTTTCTTTTTACTTTATTTCCCTGTTGCCTTTGCTTTTTACAATTCTGAATATTTTCCTACTGCATGTGGTTGTGGAAGCAGCTAAATGTCTGCTTACATCCCTTCTTTTTTGCAAGATCTTGGTGGCATGGGCAAAACAGGATGTAGTACGGTATTAAACCATGCATGTAAAATTTTTTTGGGAAGAGGTTTTGCGTGCGCTTATGTGTGCATGCTTTTGCAAGAGCCTGAACATCACTGCTACTGGCAAGAGGAAAGGAGTCAATTTCCATGCAGATTTTGGTGTTCAAAGATTATAATAAACCAACAAATCCTTTTTTTTTTACAGCCTGCATGCAGAGTAGGATTTGTAGGCCTTAACAGATGGATTAGTTTGTAATAGTAATAAAAATTAAAATCTACAACTGAATAAAAAACATATATGGCTGCATTTATCTTCACTGGGTCACAAATGCATTACAACTTTCTTTTTTGCAGAAAAATACAATCATGATTCTGTTACCGCACAAATACATTTCAATTGATTACTGAAATATTGCTTTTAAAACTGGATGGATATTTTACAGACGTATTTTGAGACACACAAAGTCAGTAATGTGAACAAAAAGATGTGCAAAAGGAAAGCCAACTGAAAGAATTTTTTCTGGATGCTTATATTTTATTCATGTGCACGTCTGGGATTCAGGCTCAGGAAAATGGCTTCCTATCTCCTTTATCCCACCGCTCTCGAAAAATGTTGCCATTTGTTTAGAATCAGGAGCATTTCGGGAGTTTAATTGAGCAGTGCTTTGTGATGTGAGTTGCATTTCCATTTTACAGTTATGTTTTACATTTACAAACGAGATATGTAGGTGTCTGCCAGTCATCTCAGAGGTTGTTTTTTTTCTTTCGTTTCTTTCCCCCAATCTTTGTCCTCTTGTAGGTGATATGTTGGACCTGCTGAAGTGGCGGGCCCACCCTGAAAGGATCAATGACAGCCTCTCTAAGCTCAAAGAGATCGATGGCTCAGAGATTGTCAAAGTAGGTCCACGATCTGCTTTTCAGCCTTGGGTTGCTCTTGCTTTTCCGACTATTGATTGTTTCTGATTTGATTTCAGTCTTGCTGTATTTTAGTTCTGACAGGTTCAGAGACTGAGTGATTTTACAAACTGAGGCTCTGCAACAATGTTTTTTTTTTTCCTTTTTCCAGTTTCTTCAGGATACACTGGACACTCTATTTGGTATTTTGGATGAAAGCTCCCAAAGATATGGACTCAAAGTGTTTGATTCACTGGTAAGAACTTTTCTCTAAGTCATTCCTCTGGATCTTTTTCCATTTTCTCTTCCCCAGCATATAGAAAGCATTCTCTGATCAAAACAGCAAGGACAGAAGCACAAACTGATGGAAAATAAAGATCAAGCGATGGGACAGTTCACAGTCTGCTGAGCCAGACCTGCCATGGTCACGCTACGCTGAGCTAAAGTCCAAAATCAATCTTTTTTTCCCTCTTTTCTTTTTTTTTTTCTGCATCTCTACTCCTGTCTCACTCCATGTTGACACATAACACACTTTTCTCCTTTCACTGCAATGTCTGATCAGTCAGGGTTTTTATCATGTTTGTTTTTCGTGGTTTTGAGATCAATCCAGAAAGCAGTAGACTTATCTTCTGTGGTTTGGATCAATTCAATAGCACGTGCACTGGGGAAACATCACACACCTTGGTGGCTTTATATCACATCAGATATTGTATACAGTAAACCTCTGTAGATAAGTATTTCTTACTCTTCTGTTATATTTCTTATTAAATATTCTGTTTAATTTATTGAGTTCAAGTTCAATATTTTCAAAGTTATGAACTGTGGAAAAAATAAATACTCTAAATTTGCAAAAAACAAACAAACAGATATTCTTAAAAACCATGCAAAAAAAATCCCATATATGAAAAACTCCTGTGGCTGCATTGACTCCCTAAATTAATTCCTCCTCAATTTCCATCAGTTTTAAGTTTTTATCCAATAAAGCCCTAAACTCGCCAAAACATATCTTAAAAGAGAAATGGTCAACTATTTGACTGATACTAATAAAATCATGCAGTCTTGTGCCGCTTATATAACCAATCGTGGCATTATCAAAAGCTGCAGACTGTAAATGTGTCCTCAAAGCTGAAACTTTTGTATTTGTTTCATTTTAAGGAAAATTAATTACATGTGCTTTTTATTTTTTTTATAGCATGTCTAATGTCTTCCTTTCTAAGGTCCATATCATCAACCTCCTCCAGGATAGTAAATTCCAACACTTCAAACCTGTAATGGACACCTACATTGAAGGCCACTTTGCTGGAGCTTTGTCCTACAGGTGTGTTACGCTTTCCTCTTCACTTCTCATGAATGTGGCTGCTCAAGGCTGCAGAAATTCCTTGCGCATGGAGTACCTCGGCCATGCCCACATATTGTGTTTTAATAACAAATAATGTGAGCAGGCGGGATGAAGCCAAACTTTATGGGAGTCAGAGGAGTTAATGAAATGCTTATGGTGCCCCCTAGCTGATGAAAAGAGAGGGATGAGATTGTGGTGGATCCTGCTTTTCAATACACATGTTTCCAATAGGACGCTCTTACTTGCTGTCTTCTTCACACTTCTATACCTGTGCTTTTTTTTTTTTTTTTTGCAACATCCAGCTGGTTTTAACTCGTCTACCTGTGATGTTGTTTTTATATGTTTGTCAGATTTTAATTATCTGCCACTCAAACTAAGCATGCATATATTTTCTTCTCTATATAACCAGCATTAGTTCCTAATGGAGAATCAAAGTGACATCCAGTCCTGGTAATTAAAAAGAAAAAAAAAAAAAAATCTCAAAAAGTGAAACAGACTTTTTATTGCCTTTTCCAATTATCGTTGTTGAGCCTCCCAGGAGCTCTGTTGATGAAATAAGCGCAATAGTGTCATTTGAAACTGGTTTACACGTTGTGTGAAGGAGTGTTACATTTTAAATCATGATGTTGCCTCATCGACTGTATTTTTTGCCAGCTTCACCAAGAGAAGCAATGCTGTTATAGGTAAATGCTGATACTGTGTGTGTGTGACTCTAGGGACCTGATCAAAGTGCTAAAATGGTATGTGGACCGCATTGTGGATGCAGAGCATCAGGACCACATTCAGCAGGTGCTCAAGGTGAGGCACACACATAGACAACCAGAGTCTTTTCAGACACATGCAGCTGACTTTATGGATACACATTAACCCATATTTACACGCATACACAATTACAACATCCATAAGTGCAAGCAAACTTATTCCTTCTCAGTGCCACTCCTGTTTATTCATTTCCCCGTCAGGAGTAAATTCCTTGTGTCATTTCCCCCTTGGTCTGTTACGCCACATGCACTTTTAATCAGTGGAAACACAGTGCCTCTGGTGTTTGGGAATCGTCATCATTTTATTTCAGTAATAAATGCAGACATGTTCTGTAGATGAATTAAATGCCATTCTGTCATGCAGTGAATAATAAATAGGGCAGACGTCACAGAAATGTTTGCAGGGTTTTCACATTTAAGCGATCTATGGAAAGCCTTAAAGAGGATTTAATAGTTTAATATGTGAAATTGCTGTCCTCAGAATAACAAGGTCATTGTTATGCCATGTCAGATGAGCTCGAGAGTAATTTTAAGGCATACTAACATGACAATGTATTGTCTTTTAATTCCAAAAATTTAGAGTCAAACATCTCATTCTTCACTGTAATGGATGTCTGACACTTTTCGTCGTTTACCCAACAAACAAAAAATGGTTGTTTTTTCTTTCCTCCAGGCTAGCGAGTACATCTTCAAGTACATTGTCCAGTCTCGCCGGCTCTTCTCATTGGCCACAGGAGGCCAGAACGAGGAGGAGTTTAGAGTCTGCATCCATGAGCTCTTCATGTCCATCCATTTCTTCCTGTCACAGGAGAACAAAGGCATCAGTCCTGTCGCCCAGACGCAGGTGTGCATGTCCATCTGTGTTTGTTCGACAAGCATGAGCATGTCCTGAAATCTACCGTGCCTCATCAGAGGTGTCCCATTCTGTTCGTCTGTTTTAAAATGTGTGGATTTGTGGCTGTGGGTGCTTGTGCGCCGCATTGTGTTTTCTTTTATGGAGAACTCCTGTTAATGCAGTTGCGATGGAGTTGGGGGGGGTTGGTTGTAATTGAATTTCACGCTGCCAGAGGGGTTTGGAGTCAGAGTAGGAATTCCTGTGACAGCTTTTCTTTTCCGGTGGGAGGTCTGCACTGCGGGGTGGCCGCCTTCTCTCTGATTTTAGACAAGAACAAAACAAACAAGCTAAAGATGCCAAAGATAATCCTAATTACACACTAAGAACAGATGCTGCGGTGGCTGTGTAGTTGAGCACTCCTGACAGGAAATACTCTGCGTGTCTGTGTTTGTTTTGTGCTGTCCATTTGATCTTTTCTCTTGGCTATCTATTTAAACAATTATAACAATCCACAGCACTTAACAACATGTCAAAAAGAAATATTAAAACAAGCAAATGTGATTTTTCTTTTTATCTTTTTTCATGCTCCTTATTTACTTGTAGTGCCACTAAGGCTCCTATATATAATTTAGAGTAATATGAAATTTTTCAGCTGCGCCCTGTCCATGCTGGTCTGAAAAGCTCTGTTTCATCCCTACACTGACTTCTGATCTGGATTAATCTGCATTCTCAACACAACAATAATTATGGGAGGATGCAGGTCAGGCTACTGTTAATCCAAGTTAATCCCTTACATGTGGCTCAAACACTCACTGCCTAACATTCATTAAAACATTCTCACATAAACAGCAATGCCAGCGACTTGAAGCCATAACAAAACATTCATGCACACAGGGAATTTGGCTGGAAGATGATGTAATCCTTTGACATGGTCAACACAAGGAGATGTTTAATGATTTAGAAAAGAAAACATATATGTTGCTATCAAGCAATCTCAAATGCTTCATCTGAGCAGGCTTTTACCCAAAACACATTTGAAATTGAAATTAAGTGCTATATAGAAAGATTTTCTGTGGTCTGCAGGTCTTTGGTTGTCACACCACTCCAGAGTTTTAGTCCTCTTCATTTTCCAGCTGACAGAATTCCACAGGAAGAAAGAGCATCCGACGGCAAGTTGCAAACAAGTGATGGACAGAAATTCTAGCTGTCCTTCAGCTTAATCCACATAATCCATGCCTGCTGTAGTTCCAATCAAATCAGTGATTCAGAGCACAATAGTACATCCTTACTGTTGTATTCCTAACAAAACAGCTCTTCATACACGGAAGTATCAGTATGACGTGTGTTGTGTGACTTCTGGTTACTTATTCTTATGCAGCTTTATAGAATATTGTGCAATGAGCTTTCCGGTCCCCTCCGGCTTTTTCCATTTTCCCTTACTGAGCTTCACAGCACCTTCACAGAGAAGCTTCTTTTACTGGATTAAATTTACATTATCCAGTGCTGATTCAGTGAATGATGTTCTGAATGGACAGTGTAAATACTATTCAGGATATGCAACAGTCATGCATATTCATATAATAAAATGCTGTCTTCAGTCTAATTTTCAGCTTGGAGGCTTTGAGATGGAAGTGATTTATATGGCTTTGATGATAATGGATGGTGTCTTGTTCAGTTTGGCCTCCACATGATCGAACATCTCTCGCTCTCTGCACAGGCGGTATTCCTTCGGACATTCCCAGCAATCTATGCCGAGCTGCTGAAGATCTTCACAGTGCGGGAGGTGGCTGGTTTCGTCCGGGAGACGCTGGCCAGCCTGCCAACCACCGTCCATGCCGAAAGTCCCCTGGAGGCAGTCAAGCTGCAATGCATTGCCAAGACAGTGGAAAGCCAGCTTTACATCAACCCTGGTGAGGACCTTTTCCACACATTGTGTACATCATCAACTCACAGAAATATTTGCAATGAAATGACAGATTTAGACAAGTAAAGGCTTGGACAAATGTAGATGATTAAAAATTTTCGCCTTGCAATTTGCAAGGCATGCTGCAAGACATTAGATGACACCCCTTGGCTAACTGTTACACTTCACTGAACCTATCACCATGCCATTAAATTGTGCTTGATGAAAGCTTTACACTGATGCAGATTACTCTGTCAGCATTCCACTCCCAACATGCTCCCAGAGCTTAAAGGTAGAAAGAAAAACACATACCATATATATTAATCTTACATATAAATTATATTAATGCAGTTAATTAGGAATCTTGTGAGCATAAAAGGAAAGCGATGAATTGAGGGGCTTAAAGAGTATTAACAAAGCCATCGTCTCTGTTTCTCTGTGTGTTTACTTTTGAGAATTCTTTAATGCGCATTGACTTTTTGTATCGCAGAATCGAGATGTGTGTTGTTGCCTGTGGTGCTACGAGTCCTCCAGACCCACATGCAGGAGCAGAGAGACCTGGTCATGTGTGCCCACATCCTCACCAGCATGCTTTCCCTCATCAAAAAGGAGGAAAACAGCGCTGTGGTAAGTGTTAACGCTGGTAACTGAGAGGCATTACACCAGAAAACCCTTCCTCTTCCTTAGAGAATGTTTTTTTTTTTTTTCATGAATGACAATCTAAGCTTTGTCTTTTGTAGCTGCACCTCATTCAGTATTTTCGTTATAATTACAAGCAACATAACTGTAAAATAACTTTAAAGTTAAACTAAACTACAAGAATTATGGTGGTCTCCTTGGTAAAATGTTGGACGGCACATTGTTTTGTTTTATGTTTACTGTAATCAGTCAGTTGCAAGAACATTGGCAGGTGTGTATTCCACTAATGAGACCTATTAATTTACCAGTGGGGATTCTCGAAGTGACTTTGAGCTTTGCGTCTTTCTGGTTTATGTTTGCGCTTGTGTGTGTGTGTCCAGGTTGGCTAGCTTGTTCTCTTTGCTGCCAGAGGGACAGCTAGTGGTAAAGGCACATAGAAGGACACACATACACATGCACACACCACCATGGCACCATATTTAAAGGGAGGTGACAGCAGTGGTAGCCAATGTGCCAGTGAGACTCCTTTCTTATTATCATTCTTTCTAACACCTGTCTCTTTTGTCAGGGCTAGAGTCTACTGGGAGATGCACACACATACAGAACACGCGGGTTTATGCGCATCTCGCTTTGAGATGCTTTTAATCTTTAACCGTCTCTTTCTCCTCTTTATTCTGCATTCTTTTATTCTTTTCCATTCTCAGCTCTTTTGTGAACTTGAGTAGTTTCAGAAAGCACTGTGTAGCCCTGAAACTAAACTTTCCTTTCTGGTTCTGGGCTCATTAAAAATAATAAGAAGATAAAAAATGACAGAGCAGGAATTGCAGGCTTGGCACTTATGCTAGATGACATTGGCTCTTGATAAGGTACTGTTGGTAAAAAATGTAAATAAGCAACTTATTCAAGGTCAATTTAAACGTACAATTCTCTGATGTCTGTTTTGAGTTATGCAGGTTTCTTTTGGAAGTACTTAAGCATTACGCTGAGGCTTTTCATTTGCATTTTGGTTATTTTTATCTTGTAAACTTAACCCTTTAAAACCTGAGGTCACCTCATTGGGAGATGTTGAGAACACATGGTCACACTGTGCCACTTTGAAAACTTTACCTAAACTGTCTTTACTAAAACCTCTTTAATTTTGTTTGATAGAGGTTTAGAGCTACAATTACATCATTCCAAAGGGATATGAGTGTTTTAGGAAAGCCTAAATTTATTTTATTTGTGCCATGTGCTATCTTCATTAAGTCCCTATCAGTAACAATAACTAATTTTACACATCTGACAAGTGGTCCCTTAACTATGACTCCCAAAGTATTGAAATAGACCTTATGTTTGCAAAAATATACTTAATTTATTATTGGTATGTAACTTTTTAGTTTTTTGGATTAAAACTTATTTTGCTGTTTGTGTTTTCTCTGCGTAGGAGCCTGCAGTGTCAGAGGAAGTGGAGCTAATTGTGGAAAGCCTGCTTGCAGTTTTACTGAGGACCATCCTGGAAATCAGCAACCGACCCCAGCCTGCTGGACCTGCCATGAGACTGCAATTCCAGGACGTCACTGTATGTGTGTTAAGTACTTGGCACCGGTCTGTCTGTGTGTTTTCATGTGTGTGTGTGTGTGTGTTTAACTAATAATCCAAATTTGGGGGGATTTTACAAAATCTACAAGATTTATAATACAGTACAACAAGGAAATGTAAAGGTGAAATGGATAATAATGAAATCATGATGAGATGTAGTTCTTTCTGCTTACATTGTGCATGTTAATGTGTTGTAGATTCAATATAATAGACCTGCCTTGCCCATTACCTAAAGCAACAGATACAAAGGAAAATCCTTTACAAAATAATCATACTTTAGAATTCTTTTCACTCTTGATCTGCCCTCAACATAAAGAGGAACAGAAACAAAAAGAAAAGGACAAATGTTTCTAATAGTTAAGCATAAGAGCTTTAGCACTGTAGTAAGAAGAGGCAAGTAAATAATTCTCCATCTCCACAATGACTTTGCCATTCCTTCTACTTGACTCCATTCTATATAAATATTTTAAACCTCAATAGTACATTGGATTTAATTATTTAGTGCTAACCCCAAAGACACAACAGCATTCCCCTTTTTTTTGTTATGTGTTTTCCTATCAGGGGGAGTTTGTGGCATGCTTGTTGGCACTCCTGCGACAGATGAGTGACAGACACTACCAGCAGCTGCTGCAGGCGTTCAGCAGCAAAGATGACCTGAGGGTGAGACTGCCACATCCATCTCTCTATCCTCATTCATATCTGTTTGACTTTGACAGAGCTTCTCTATTTCTTTTTTTGATTGTGTGAGTATGTAGCGAAATGAAATGTGATAAAGACTTTTTTGTCACAAATGGAGACAACAAAAAATTTTTGTTTGTTAGCAGAACTACGATCTGAGGCTGACTTTTCTATAGCTTGACAGTAAGGCGATGCATTTGTTGGTTCAGATCTGGATTCAAATTCTCAATTTCCATGTAGTCCTCAAAATATTTATGCCTACATTTGAAAAGCAAAATATGTAATTGTCAACTATAATATATACAATGTAAATTATATGCAATGGTCATCACATTCACATACAATGCTACTGTTCTGCTTAATGTCAAACAAGTATAGATGTAAACTGTGTATTATAGTGATCAATCTGAAACTAAAACTACTTTTCTTTTAATGAAAGTTCATTATTTTAATGAACTCAGCACTGATTGGGTGCAGTAGCTTCTGGACAAAGCTTGTATTGAATATTTCAGCACCATGGAGAGAGACACAGAGGAACTCAATATAGAAGCAAGATGGAGCTCTAGTCCTGTTACTTAGCATGTCCTCACTGGTGATTGTTCAAAGATAAGCACATATGGTTACAAACTGCCATAAGAACAAATGTGAAAAATCTTTTCCAACAGAAGACTGATAACACACCTGCTTGTTTGTGTCTGTGTGTCTGTTGCAGGACTTCCTCCTTCATGTCTTCACAGTGTTCAGGATCCTAATAAGACCAGAGATGTTTCCTAAAGACTGGACAGTGATGAGGCTGGTCACAAACAAGTAAGATCATTGGCTATGAAGAAAAAGAAACAAATCACATCACAACAGGAAGGAAGGAAATAAAACCCATGACTTTGCAGATAAATCATCTGCGCAGACATCTTGGTGTAATGATCTGACATTAATGCATACTTTGGTGTCCAATGTAGGCTGAGCCAAGTCAACTGGACTGGGTTTAGTTTCTTGGAGATATTTTTCTCTCATCCAAATAAGCCTCTTCAGATCTGATGGAGATAGTAGGAGATTTTACTTAAGTAGCCTATGACACCACTGATGTTTTAGAGTCCAGGACCATCCTGGAACTATTTTTGTTGAGGCTCTGTAAATATCCTTATTTGTTTTTTTCATGACTCATTTTAAATATTACTTTACATAGAAACCCTTTAAAAAAATGACAATAGTTGACAGTGATTCATTTACCTGCAAGGGGACCCAGTAACTCAGCTCCAACTCTCTCTCTGCTCTATCAGTGTCATCATTACAACTGTCCTCTACCTTTCTGATGCGCTGAGGAAAAACTTCCTGAGTGACAAGTTTGACTACAAGGTAGGAGTGTGCTGATGTGTGTGTGTCTGCAGTGCTTTAAAACTGATTCAGAATCAAAAGAAATCAGAGTCAAAACAGCCTAAGCTGCAAAAGGTTGGCAGAACCAGTTTACAATGACTTGTAGAAAACTTTTAAAATTAAATTTATTAGCTAAGTCATTTTTGTAAAGGCAAGCAAGATTAAAAAAAACTTATAGCTTTACACTGCCAACAAAACATGGACAAATGTGTGAAAGTTTCAATGGGCAAGCAATGATGAATCAAGAACAGAGATTTTAACTACCAAAATAAACAAGAGGAGAAATGATGAGGCATATCTTGCATCCCTAGGCATGACCAGGTAATGGTCAAGTAAGGTAATGGTCAATGGTGGGTAATGACAGACCACAGTGTGATGTATGTCTCAAAATATCAGCATCTGACGATATGAAGCCAAACAAGTAATAACGCTACTAGGGGACTTGTCATCCTGACCACAAAGAAAACACTGTTGAT
Organism: Rhadinocentrus ornatus; assembly: GCA_037177495.1. NCBI lineage: Eukaryota > Metazoa > Chordata > Actinopteri > Atheriniformes > Melanotaeniidae > Rhadinocentrus > Rhadinocentrus ornatus. The sequence continues at coordinate 15,069,825 of JBAMHW010000026.1, read as the reverse complement.
TACTTTAGAAATAAACTACTAACCTATCATATATATCAGAGTTGTTATACTAAAGCAGCATCTGTCTTATTGAAAGCTCAACTCACCTGAAGTAGTTTGCAGAGTTTCCTGGTTTATAAAATCTCACACTATAACAAATGAGTTGATCATTCCTTCTGCCACTGACATGGTTTTCACTGTAGGTAACAAAGGAGCAGCCAATAAACTATTATTATTTGTATGCTTCTTTTTAAGCTTTGGGGTATATGTGGTACTGGGATCAGGGGTGCTTGACATTATTGTTGCCATTGAAAATGGGGCTCAGCAAAAAAAGTTTGGGAACCACTGGTTTAGATAGAATTTTATTATATTCCTTATGCCATAAAGTATGCTGCCAAACTTTTCTGTCTGAATCCCTGAAAACTTTAGTTCAACTGCAAGTTTTTGCAGAATTTTGACAAGTTGCTTTTTTATTTTCAGGTGTGGGACTCGTATTTCTATCTATCTGTAATATTTATCAACCAGCCCTGTCTTCAGCTAGAGTCCTTCTCTCCCTCCAAGAGGAAGAAAATACTGGAAAAGTAAGTGTTGCAAACATATTGCATTCTTTGCTGTCAATGTTAAAGAACACAGAGTGTGTATTTAATCTGACAGTTTTTCCAACAAGCTGCTATGTGCAGTACACATTTTTCATGATATTTTGTCATACAGGTATGGAGACATGAGAGTGATGATGGGCTGTGAAATCTTCAGCATGTGGCAGAATTTAGGTGAGATTATTAGATTATAGTCTCTATCAATATGGCTCAGATGGTGTGGTTATATCTAGTGCATTTGACTTGAATGTACTTATCTGTTCATATTTGTTGCTTGTTTGATGCAAAAAAACAAACAAACTGTGATCGACTAACAGCTCAGAAACTAAAGGCATAAAAATAACACACCATTTTTTGTTAAACATTGAACTGATCAGTGTTTCTTCTTTATACCCAAAATCATTTGTCACCATGGTAACTATAGTTATGCCTCAGCCTTCTTTATGTGGATACGTTTGTTTTGTCTTGAGTCGATGATGGCTTTATTTTTTTTTTTTTAAAGAAATCCTCTACATTTCAATGTATTTTTGCATTATTTGAGGTCTTACTAAAGTTGTTTAATTTTGTTTTATTTGGTCCCAATACTGCAAACAGCATTGGGTTTAAATGTACACCTTGTGGGTATTTAGCTAATGAAAACACTGTTATAATTGCAGCAAATTAGAGAAATTTGTGGAGTTTAAGTGAATTAGACCGGTGGGATTCACAAAAGGACAACTGCTACCCAGAGTTGTGTATCTGACATGAACAGTCTGCTGTGTTCGGGGATAAAATAATAATCTAACCTCTGTGTTGAACTGCATCTCTCCTCCAGGGGAACATAAGTTAAACTTCATTCCAGCAATGATTGGGCCCTTCCTGGAGGTGACCCTGGTGCCTCAACCTGATCTGAGGAATGTCATGATCCCCATCTTTCATGACATGATGGACTGGGAGCAGAGACGCAGTGGGAATTTCAAGCAGGTTAGGCATTTTACATTCATTGGCGTCCTAAAACATTTATATCAGTAGAAACTGTGTTGTGTTTTTTAACCTTTTCACACTTTAAAAACTTTTGTAGGAACAAATGCACCCATATGAAATCAAAATAAGAAGAATACCATACATAGATCCTGAGATATTTCTGTCAGTTTAACATATTTGACTTACAGCTGCTTATACATATCTGCTTAAAATGCACTTTCAGCTTATTTTTAAGGAACTTGCATCCAAATTTAAATAAACATAAAGGAGTTACAGCTCTCACTGGGGAAAAGAAACAGACCCATGCATAAAATGTCTAATATAAAGAAAACCTTTTAGAGAATCACAACCATAAGTATTGAACTCATTGATATCACCATAGAATGAGTTCAGTTAATTTATTCTTTGTTGGCATTGCTATTCTTTTTTCTTACACAGAAAGACAAAAATAGCTGTTGCAAACACATAAATGAGTTCTTGAAAGTGAGGGCTGTTCGCAGAAATGACCTCCTCTATCTCTTTTTTATTACAACAGACCTGAAGAAGCCTCTCACTGAACACACTTTGTTGTTTCATCACTGTGTTGCGTAGAGGGTATAAAGAATTGAACTTTATATTCAGCATGATCATTATGAAGTCTCTGGCTCTGGTCTTGCTGCTCCAGCAAATGGTTGCACAACAGATTGCACTGTCAACAACAGACTTATAGAAGATATCCATCATCTCGGTGCTGTCATTGAAGGATTTCCTTTTCCTCTAGAAGTAGTCCACTCTGATTTTTCTTGTAGATGTTCTCTGTGTTGCATGCCTAGTCTAGTCTTTTGTTCAGCTGAACTCCCATGTGTCCTGCATTTGGAGTTCTCAACCACCTCTACCTCTTTCCCCAGGTTGTAAATGGTGCTTTTAAAATTGTTTTGCTGTTTACTCTCATGACATTTTCTGTGTATACCAGACCTAGGTGATGATATAACCCTGGTGGTCGTTCTTCCGTTGGTTTGATTTGACTGCATGTAGTTCGTCACAGAGAAACTCAGTAGACCTTTGCAGTAGTGAGGATAACAAATTTTACATCAGACATGCCTTAGCTAAGGAGACATGAAAACTGTGAATTGCTTGTAAAGATAGCATGTTACACATGCTATATGAAATCCTTTAAAAGCGTGTTGTGGGTTCACAGAACCTTTATCAAATACAAATTTAATATTTTAAATAAACCCTAGACCTTTTACTTGCTTAACTAATAAAGCTATAAGGAAAAAATAGTTAACACGTCTACAAAACAGTGTTTGAGTCAATCATTAAGCTGTTAACAAGCTGTAATTCCTTAATGTTTCCATCAGTTTCATTGCTCATGCTGTCAAATTGAAGTCAGATCTGAACTTTAATCATATTAAGCCAAAATCAGAGTTCTGTCAGAGTAAACTGTCTTTTTTAATGAGGGAATTTGACACTTTGAATTATTTGTGTTTGTCTTCCTTCCAGTCATTTCATCAATATTTATTAAATTGAGAGCCTCTTTGAGTGTATAATTCGTTTTCATACAGGTGGAGGCCAAGCTGATTGACAAGCTGGACAGCCTGATGTCTGAGGGCAAGGGAGACGAGACGTACAGGGAGCTCTTCAATAGCATGTGAGTTGGTGGAATAATTAGAAAAGGCAGAGAGAGGGGCAGTTTCCTAGTTCCTGATAGGTTTTTCTAGTTTAAGTCTACAAAAGTATGCTAAATAGTTTAAAGTCACAATATCCCAACACGGACCTTCATGAAACTGCATGGGCAATTCAAAAGTCCAGGAGATCCAATGAACTGTAAATGCTGTTTATTTGGTCTTATGACCTAAATGATTCGAGGCTTCATTGGCCAGCGACTGTGTGGGCAGATTTTACAGGTCGTTTGCTTCACTACATGGCTGCTTTAATAGCAAAGGGATTTTAATGTGTCCTGCATTGGAGATGATGAGAGCGTTTTTGATTTCAGAGCAAGCAGTTAATGAGAGAAGGGGTATTTAAAATAGAAATTTTAATATTTTCTTTCAAATTTACTAACTTTTCAGTAGTGTCAGAAATGCATGCAGGGAAATGCAACAGGGAGTTTTGTATTTGAGATTGTTTATATCAAGTAGATTGATAAAGTAATAAAAGGTAAGTGGAGAATATTCACTTTCATCTTCGCTCAAACCTCCGTGTGTCCTTGTGTTTCCAGATTTGTGTTACTGCATGCTCAGCATTTGCATATACTTATGTGCACATGTGTGCTTCTGTGAGTGTGTGTGTACCCCTTGCTTTTATCAGTGTGTCATTGTTCCTTTAATGTTGCCCTTCACTGTGGGCGTGAATTATCTAGCTTTAAAAACTCCTACATTTCAGCTTTTCCTACCAAAGGCATTATTGCATTGCAGAAGTCACATTTCAGATTCATTTGCATAGTGTACGTCTCTTCTCTGCACACACATGTGAACCGAAGTGTGATCTTGCTAAGTATTTAAGGAATACTCATTTGCCCTTGTCTTTCATAGTGAATCATTCTATTTCCCACCATTTTTTTACATGTGAAACATTAGAGTAGCGCAACATCGCTGCGTTCTATTGAAGCAAGATAATTATACCTAATCTTCATCATGTTATGATGCACTAGAGATAAGTATTATCGAGGAATGTAGCCAATGCTGTAAATTTATGCTATTTTATGTTTGAGCTGCAATGATATGATTTCATACTTTTCTTTGTTTTTTTTTTCTTTTTGTATTAATTTTTCCACTTATTAGCCCCTTAACTAACCTGTGTGAGTGTGTGCTGACTTTAATCATGTTAATATTAATTTATTCCGCCTATGCTTCCCGCCTGGAGTAGAATTCCTCTGTTTGGTCCGTACCCTAGGTAAGATGCTCTCCTCTTCCTTCTCTTTGTTGTCTGTGTGAGGGGAAACGGGAAACAATTATTTCAGCCCAAAAAAAGAAAAAAAAAAGAGCTGCAATATTTTGGTTATCGTGTGTTTGCACTCTTAACCTTAAAACCTACTCAGGTGGCAAAACGGGTGAATCGGTTATAGTGAAAAGAAACTTATGGCCACTTTTAATTGAACTCCGGAAGGCAGGTCAACAAGCATAGGTGACACTGGCATGACTGAGATTGATTTTCTCTTTATTTTGCTCCTTTTCTTTTCTTAATAATTTCCTCCATTGCTCTGCTTTTCCTCATTCTTTGCCTTGCCTCCTTTGTCTTCTTGTCTTGACATCTCTCTGTCTTATTTTGCCTCTCTCCATTTGTCCTGCAGCTTGCTGAAGAAGATTGAGAGAGAGACCTGGAGGGAGAGTGGGATTTCACTGATCGCAACCGTTACTCGCCTTATGGAGAGGTTGCTGGACTACAGGTGAGAAGACTCTCACATGTTCTTAGAGATGCATATTATGCATGCCTGTTTAATTTTTTCTTTTTAATCTGTATTGGTTTTATGTGTCTGTTACAGGGATTGTATGAAGCTGGGGGAGGTTGATGGCAAAAAGATTGGATGTACTGTGAGTTTACTGGTAAGCAGCAGTTACTCCGTGTGTGTGATCTCCTAAAACTGTCTACATTTTGGCTTGTTTTAAGCACAAAAAAAAAAGAAGTGAAGGAGCAGTGTCAACACAAAGGGAGACAGCAGTGTAATTATTAAATAGAAAGCCAGTTTGCTTGACATTACCACTGAGAACAGGTGATGTTAGCTGTTCTGTTTTTAAACACATAAGTAAGTAATGAGAATAACTTATTCCAACAAGTCAGCACTGCATGTCCTCAGGTTCCCACCAACAACTTAAAAAATATGTTTAAGGAAATTGGTTGAATCTTAAGAAATGCAGAAAGAACACTGTCAGAACATTTATGGGTTCTTTGCTTATTTGTGAGATGTGTCCTCTTCACCTGGCTACACCTTTACCACTTAGCTTAGCCTCGATCATCTTGTTTAGTTTTAACAACTTAGTAGTAGGACACAGCATATCGTCCATACATTGGCTTTTCCAGTGCAGGTTGTAAGGTGGCTGGAGTTTACTTCATGGGAATCCATTAAACTTAAGCCCTGCTCTCCCCGCTTAAGAATCTGACCTTGTGTATCTGCAGACATCTGCACTAGGATGTTTAGGTGCATTAGAACTTGGAACTTTTTTACCTTGTGTTTATTTCCATCTCTGAACTTACTACACACATCTTTCTCTTGTCACTGCTTTCTTTGACTAAACCACCCACTTCATTATTTTTTTTTTAACAGAACTTCTACAAAACAGAGCTTAACAAAGAAGAAATGTACATCCGCTACATTCACAAACTCTACGAGCTGCACTTGAAAGCTCAAAACTACACAGGTATGCATAGATGACAATATTAACTCGCAGTCACTTAAAAGTGTTTACATGCTAGTGTGTACCACATTTATCATAGATTTTCTGTCAATAATCCAGTTCCAATACATTCTCCAAACTGCTCAGAGTAGCTGGTTTTTTGAATATCTGCCCAAAAGACACAGTTATTTGGTTAAATACTAAGTGAATTAGTAAGTTAAACAATTAATATACCTATTTCTTTTAAATAAAGATGAGCCTCTTATTGTTTTTTTCTGTGTTTGTGTGTATCTCAGAGGCATCGTACACCCTGCTGCTTTATGATGAGTTGTTGGAATGGTCAGACAGGCCGCTCAGAGAGTTCCTCAACTACCCCATGCAGAGCGAGTGGCAACGAAAGGAGTACTTGCATCTCACTATCATCCAGAACTTTGACAGGGGCAAGGTGAGCTGCTGTTTTTCTCCACAGTTTTCCTTACACTGCATTAGCATTTTACTGTTTTATTATTTAACAAAAAAAAAAATACACATTTCTCCTGTGCACATTTAAAACACTTGGCTAGGTCTAAAGATTCATATCAAACATGTTCCTGCTAAATGCCAGTACTCACATTGCCAGGGTGAAATTATACATTCAGATTTTAAAACAATAAACACAAACACTTTTTGTTACTTATGAAATCCCTGCAAGGCGAGCTGTAACCTGTATAGAGTTCATTTCTGCCTGTTGTGAACTGCAACAATGGCTGAACGCAACAGCACCTCCTTGAATGAATCATACAACTTGCTGACAGCTGTAATGAATGCAGGATTCACATTGGCCTAGAAATTCCACTCTATTCTCACAGCTGTGAGCTGTGTTGATTCAAGATGCAGCATCAATTCAGGAATATTTCCCAGCCTGTGTTTTGCTTTGATTACTCAGGTAGGACTTTCCTTTTAAATTATAACTGTTTATATTAACTAATAAATGGCATTATGTTGTGCTCTTGAGGGATTGATGTTATGGAAACTGTACAAAATTGCACTCAACCAAGAAAAAAAATCTTTCACCATCCCAAATGAAATGATTTAGCTCTGTGGAATCATTAAATATTTCCCTCGTTACTCATAGCCCAATTTTCCTTCACGTTCATCGGCTATGCCATCTGCCAGCGCTGTCGCATGGGGATTAGAAGGCAGCAGGAAAGGGAAGCTTTTCATTTAATTAGCATAATGGTTGGATGCTGTGTACAGTACCTGTATAAAGAGAGGTTATATTTGACTTTTGATGTTGGTGACTCACCAGTGCCATCCAGTGGAGGCAAAGAGGTTTAACAGAACCCCTGCAGGGCAAGCGACTGTGTCATGGGGGTTTCTGTAAGACTTGTACAGATATGGTGTGTTTTTGTTAATTTCTGTCCTCAGTGTTGGGAGAATGGCATCATCCTTTGCAGGGAGCTTGCTGACCAGTATGAGTCTTACTATGACTACAGGAATTTAAGCAAAATGAGGGTAAGTTGCTAGAAAAGCTGTAAGCATACATCCTAAAGGAACATTGTTGATGACCCAGTCATTCAGGATATCAAGTACAGAAACAAAAAGAGTAATTGATATACTTAATATGGTTTAAAATAGCTGCATTTGTGTACGTAATTGATTGTTACAGCAGTGAACTTCATTTTGTTTCCCAGATGATGGAAGCTTCTCTTTATGACAAGATCATGGATCAGCAAAGATTAGAACCTGAATTCTTCAGAGTCGGATTCTATGGGAAGAAGTTTCCCTTCTTCTTACGGGTAAAGAAATTTCCACATCCCTTCACTAATTAATATACATTTGGATAGCGAAATATTTATCTTTTTCAGATAAGAAATAGATCTGCAGAGAGAATAAACTTACATAACACTCTTCCAGTTTAAGGTGACATTCAGCATCTCGTATTCAGTGCCATTTAATGATGTAACAGGCACTGTTCTTGGTGGAGTTTTCCATATCAAGCTGCAGTTGCAATTTGCAGCCACTAGATGCCACTCTAACACCATGCTGCTCCCTCTGCTCCCCTCCATTGCAGAATAAGGAGTTTGTGTGCCGCGGCCATGACTATGAGAGGCTGGAGGCTTTCCAGCAGCGGATGCTTAACGAGTTCCCCCATGCCATCGCCATGCAGCATGTTAACCAGCCAGACCAGACCATATACCAGGCAGATGCGCAGTGTATCCTTAGATATATGGAATTCATTTACACCATCAAGATTGACAGCACAGTGCACGTGCATATGGGCATATTTTTGTAAACATTGACATAACTGCCTATAATGTGGCACAAGCTATCACACATCATCCCTTGCTGTTTTTCTTTCAAGCTCTTGCTTGTCATAATCAAAGGCTCTCTCACAGAGCAGTACACAAAGTCACCATACAGCATGCCGTGTGCAGGATAAGTCACAGTCATTGTTCTACATGAGCTTTAACACACAACCTTGGGGTCGATATCTCTGTGGGGGCAATTAGTTTTCAACACACTGTGAAGGTGCAAAGGTGTATTGTGCTTTTGTTGAAAGTTAGCAGGCATACTTAGACATTTTTCAGCTGCAGCTAATTTTCTTCTAGATAAGATACCATACATGAACATCAATCACAAATATTAGTCTAATTTAATTAAACTAAGCATGTCTTTAAGTAAGTTAATGACACAATCATTTATGTGTTGAGATATAGGTCAACATTTGGAATAGGTAGCTATAAAAATTGCTTTTGTGCCTAGTGTTTTTGTATTTTGTCTTTATTGTGTTCTGAAACTTAGCCTGCACCCTCACTGTACATAAATCAAATCACTGACTCGCATTTAGAAGCCCGCTTTAGTTCCATGCAGTGTTCATATTCATTCATACAATATGTGGGGCTTTGGTAATTATTCACACTAATGTATGGGGCAACTGTTGGCCTACATAGAAGTACAATAACAATGACACAAAGCATGAAGAGAGCAACACTAACAAGGAAAGCAGGTTGAAGATAAAGAGGGTTTCAGTTAAGTCTTTGCACCATTTTTTCATGTGTGCATGTTGTGTGGATGTCTTAGTTAGAATTGAGTGCATATTGCAGAGTTATTCTTGCATAACATCAATCAATAGTCTCTCTCTGATGCTCAACCATTCTTGTATCTATCACAAACAGTCATGCACATGAATTCATGTGTGTCAAATATCCTCTCTCTGATAAGGCTGCTCATCATTGCAGAGATTTCTCATAATGAAGGTGAGGCTGATTCATGCAAACAGACACAAACACCTTCTGCTTCCAGTATTCCTCCACTACTCAGACCAGCATTTTTTTTTCTCATCCAAGCCAAAATAGGACTTTTCATAACACACTCAACCATCCTCTTAAAAACTCCAACCTGCATGTATCCTCATCTTCGTGTCAGCATGTTCTCAAGTTCCCGTATTCTTCCAGGTCATTGGAAAATTGTTGGCCACGACAGGCTACAGTAGTCTCCCCTGTGGCTCTCTTGCACTTTCCTTCACTTTCCTTCAGACCTGCAGATCTACGCTGTAACTCCCATCCCAGAGAGTCAGGATGTGCTGCAGCGAGACGGAGTGCCTGACAACATCAAAAGCTTTTACAAGTTTAATCACATCTGGAGGTTCAGATATGACCGGCCCTTTCACAAGGGCACCAAAGACAAGGAGAACGAGTTTAAGGTCAGAAAAACGTGTGATTGAATAAACGTGTGTCTTATAGTTTGGAGTTAAAAAAATAAGTTTGTAGGAAGCTACTTAGCATATTTTACTAGGAGAGGACTATGCAAAATGTTCTGTATTCTGTATTTGTAAAAAACACTTTTTTAGTCTTTTTTAAAATATGCCAAAGTTAAAATTATATATTATTTCTATTATCATTTTTCACTTGAAAGTGACGTGAAACAGCCTCATTTACCTCCTTTTCTTCCTTGTTCATCCATCATGAGCTGTGTAGGTAGTGATTGTTTGCACCAGCGCTCAGGTATTAGTCTTTGTATGGTGCATGTATTATTCATAGGGACTCCAGTATCAGTAATTATACACAAAAACTCTCTCTCGCTAGTCAAAGCCACATAAAGCTTAGCACACATGAAGTCTGAACAGCCTGATTCAGCCACACAGCTACACACACTTTAAAACATGTACACACCCAGTGCAGTCCAAAATTATTCTCATAAATATTCAGATTTATTAAACACACACACACACACACTTCATGCTGTGTTCTCAAGACAATTCCATCAAGGTTATTTGACCAAAATTTTACTTACAATATCACATTTCCATCAGGGCTGGATATCTTCGACCCTCAGGTGGGAATAATATGCAAGGTAAACCTTTAGATGGTGATTAATAATAGAGCAGTAAAGAGAGTTCTTCCTAAAACTCAATGTAGTTTCTCTCTGCAGAAAAAAAAAGGTTGGAAAGGTTAGAAAGACTTATTCATGTCTTAGATCTTGCTTTCAACTTTCTGCTCTTACTACATGCTTTTTTTCAACTTGTGTTCAGGTGGGTTTCTTGACTTTTAGAAGCATAAAATCAATGAAGGGCAGCAGAGTTGTGTAGTGAGTCGGAAGACCCTTCTTCAGCAAGAGGACACTGGATCAATACTGCATATCAGCTCTCATCTGCTCTGTTGGAGTGTCCTAGAGCAAGACAGTGGGCTCTAAACTAGGCCTAAAGTAAATTAAGCTGTACTGGATGTGCACTGTGCCCCTTGTGTGTGAACACAGAGACCCTAGTAGAAAGTATTCTTACTCAAATTAAATGGATCTTACAGCCGATTAAGTTCTGCACTATGACTCATTAGTTTAAATCAGGTGTGTTGGAGCAGGGATACATTGAAAAACTGCAGGACTGCGGCCTTTGATTACTGGAGCTGGACACCCCTGATTTACAGTTTGAAGCATTCAAATTTAGATATGAATTCCCTTCCACATCCTCGGCTTGGATGTCTGTTGAATCCCAATTAGCTTGTTAACCTGCGCACATGTTAAAATTGCAAAATACTAAAGTAGTTGATTTTCAGTACGGTAAACATGCTAGCAAGAAGTGGCTAACGTTTAGACTAAATCATCAGGCAGGATTCACATGGACGCTCAACAGTTAGTAGACTTGACTTTCAGAATAACAGCAACGATCACATGACTAGACAGGTGATTTTTTTGGCTTTTGCTTGAAATGTCGAACTATCCATAACTTTTACCAACAAGCTACATTAGCAAAGCAACAGAGCCTAATTTCAATTAAATGGTAAATGGCCTTGTACTTATATAGCACTTTTCCAGTCAGTTTGACCCCTCAAAGTGCTTTACTCTACATATCACATTCACACAACATTCACACCAGATAGGCACATCGGGAAGCAACGTGAGGTTAAGTGTCTTGCCTAAGGACACTTCGACATGTAGTCAGTGGAAGCGATCCACCTACCTTCCGGTTGGAAGACGACTGCTCTTCCTCCTGAGCTAAAGCCGCCCCAATTAGGCAGAAAAGACAGCTGCAGTACACACTCAAGATTAAAAAAGGAAGGCAGATTGTTGTTTTTTTGCTCTGTTTTTAAACATTTAATCGTTCCTCTAAAAATGTACATAACAGGCTGAACTCACAAAGAAAAGGCTAATTTGCTTTGATTGGTTAGCAACGGTGACCTTATCACATCAGTCACTTCTCAGCAAAAATTTTACTTTTTACACCATCCAGTGCATCAGATCCTTGAAGTTTAGAAGTTAAAGTGACTTTCTGTAAATAATAAAATTGCAGTACACGAAAAAAAAAAATATTGCAACAGCTTTCCACCACTCGTGTTTCTTGACACATTTATTACATCGTGTAAACTATATTATATGTGTTCACTTTAGGGTGAAACTATTATGTTAGCATCCCGTAAATGCAGAGTTTCCATGGTTTATGCCCTGTCAGAGTGACCTTGTGGGATGTTGGCAGATTGACAAACATACTGGCTGACAGCATAAATGGTGGAACATGAGTGATGATCTAAGATATAAGACATGACACCTGACCTACACCTAAAAGTGGGTGTTTGGCAGTGGGTGTTATATCATGTTTTCCTCAAAATGTATGTTGGTAATTAAATTGTGTGCGTTTTGCTGGAGATGGAGTGCATGTGTGCATCAGACATAAGTAGTTATGGATTTTTTTTTTTCTTTAAAAGAACACTCCGTGAGTGGTTAAGTCTCATGAAAGTATTGTGGATCTCTGCAGAGCCTGTGGGTGGAGAGGACAACCCTAACTCTGGTCCAGAGTCTCCCAGGCATTTCTCGCTGGTTTGAAGTGGAGAAGAGAGAGCTGGTGAGTGGGAACACCTCTGATGAGACAACCACTAACACATAAATGTAATACACAGTCATCGCACACAAGGGATGCAGTAATACAGATTTGTTTTGCTCGTTGCAATTTAGAGTCCTGCCAGCCAATACTTTGGTATTGATCCAAGTCATTTCATTGAACAACAGTATTGACCATGGTCTTAAGATTGGGGCTATTAGAAACATAATTTTTAACATTAGATGGATTAGTTGTGCTCAAATTTTTATTTTTTTTTAAACAATTTTTAAAGCTTTGTTTACAGCCTGTAATCACTAATACATTTATTTATGCCTGTTGCTACAATATTACATGTAAATGAACTAAAAAGCTTTTTTTTTCTTGATCATCTCATTCAGGCCTGAAAGGAGTGGGTGGATTTTAAACGCTGTTTTGTCCAGTGTATGCAAAACATAACTCATAGTCTCTCTTTTGAGGTCTAAGCGCTTACTCTGTCACTCACAGCTGCTGAGCATGGTGTGAAATTGTGAAATGTAAAGCCAGTGTTACCCCATGATGGTAATGCAGTATAATAGCATATAAAGTGCATAATTGGCAAGAGAATAAAGCTCTGTGTGAGACAGAAAAAGAGAAACTCCAGGATGAAGAGAAGAGCATGTATCCAAGAAAAATTACCATTTGTTGCCAACTTAAAGATAATTATCATCCAACCCTATGATCTGTGAAGCTATTCGATGCATTTGAGTTGCTTATTAAGCTTTCTTATTATTGTATTTTAACTTTTTTTTGCTCCTCTAAGCAGCAAAGGCTTTTGTGCACCTCTTTTTCTGTACCTAATGATGCAAATAGGCCTAAATCTAAATGTTTTGAAAAAATTTTGCCCTTTGACAAAGTTTGAAAACCTGTCAGGGTCATGTTCACTAAAAAGTCTAAATTATCACATGTTCAAACTGCTGCTTCTTGTTAACCTTTTTATTCTGCACAGGCTTTTCTCTAAATGTGTAGCCTCCAAGCTAAAATTGAGATCTCTTATCTCTCAGACTTTAGGGGATTCCTATTATAGCCACATACAGCAGGAGAGTCCATTATGCCAAAAAATGTTTCTTCAACCTCCCTGTTTACAGGTGGAGGTGAGCCCTTTGGAGAATGCCATCGAGGTAATCGAAAACAAGAACCTACAATTACGCACATTGATCACCCAGTGTCAGAGCCGGCAGATGCAGAACATCAACCCCCTCACTATGTGCCTCAACGGGGTCATCGACGCCGCTGTCAACGGGGGGCTGGCGCGCTACCAAGAGGTATGACTGGCTCGATGGAGGATGAGGTTGGAGGGTTTTAGAAATGGAGGCAGCGCTCAGAAGCAATGACATATGGATTGCCTAATGATGTATGAAGGTGGGATTTATGAAGCGGTGGGATATATGGAAAGGGAGCATTTTGTGGAAGGAGGAGCAGGGGAATAGCTGGATGGATGGATGGATGGATGCATGAACGGCTTAGCAAAGGGTTGATCGGGTTTATAGATGAGTGGAGAGCAAGAGGGGATGGAAGCAGAAAAGCGAGATAGATGAGGGATGTAAGAATGGGTGGATGGAATGGGGCTTTCGGTCAGTACAAAGATGGATGTAGGGAGTATACAGGCTAATATAAAAACATACAAAAAGAGGAATACAAAAAGAGTTAGGAGAAAAGGATGATCACAAAATAGCCATTTGAATGAGGTGAAAGGATTTGTACTGCTGCTATATTATACATTGAGGTGGTAAAAGACATTCACAGGTTGGTAGAGGAAAACTAAAACAAGGCCAATCTCACTGACATCTAATGCATCAACTTTGACTTCTTCAAATACCACCTGAGAGATTGCTGAAATAACAGTATTTCCTATTTCCACGAGGAGCACAACAAAGACAACTAAAACAAAAAGAAAAACTACTTAAGATCTGCTCAAGAAAATTGTTTTTACTCTAAGAAAACGTGGTGGACTCCGCTCTGTGTCGCATAGCAACTGCTGGGAGTGTGCACGTGAGTGAAGGGGTGCATGTTCACGTTGTGCATGCATGTGAGGGAGAACATACTGTGCGTGTTTGCTTGTGTGAGAAGAACATGCCTCTGTGTAGAAGTGGCCTATTAAGTTTTATAGGACACTGATACAGCAACAGAAGTAAGAGTCACTGAAGTGCTTCCCACCTTTGCTGCTATTGTTTTGTTAGAGAAAAAGTAACAGAAAGGATTTCCACCTTTACTTGCACACACTGTTTGCAGGCTAGCATTTATTTCTTTGCATATAAATGTCATTTCACTGGGAAAAGTCAACCACCAACTGCTTTCTATTATTTGTAATTTAGATTCTCGTATCCTGCGCAATCGAAAGTGACACATATTTCAATTATTTTGCATTAGCTGGACACATGTAGGTCTTTTTTCTGCTGCAAACACATTCCCGTGACATCAACACTCATTTTTCTTAGCAGAATATATCAAGCAGTATTCCATGGGCCGCGCCTATAAATCTATTAATTTTTCCCTGTAATGCCGATTGACAGCTGTGGAGGCTTGGCTACAAATGAGGGAGAAAATGTCATTATTAATATTCAGATTTATCGCTCCAGTTTGAGTTGAAACCCTTGAGGGGGGGTTGTCTGATTTATTTTCCCCTCCCATCAGCGTTCCCTCTCTAATTGGACTTTGCTAATGATTAACTGAGCCACTCTATGGTGGGGTCTCACTCACTGCAGTCCCACCAGAAATTTCCATCACAGGTGATAGATTATTTTTTTCTGAGACTTTAAAATGGAGTTTTCTGCTGAAATGCAGCTCTTTTGTATCAAGAATTATTACCTTAGCACTCTTATATTTGACCATAAATAGTGTAATAATGTTTATGCAGTTAAAAAAATTCAAATTCATTATCCATCTGTGCTGCCCAGTTTAATAAGAGAGGAGCATGCTATCACGTTAGGTGCATACTGATTTGCTACCTTGCTAAAGATTGCCATCTGTGGATGTTTGGAATAATAAAGCATCTTGGGTATTCAGAGTCTGCAAGCCATAGTCATATTCGATAGAAATCTATCTGTGCATGTTTGTGAGTGCACATGTTTTAAGCAGCCTTGAGCATCTTTTTTCTCTCTGTTTGTCTCTTTGGAGATAGACAGCTGTGTCCTTGAGAGAGGAACCTTACCACGCTATTTGCTAATGCTCTCTCTCCCAGTCCCTCCCACCCCCCTTTTTTTTCTTTTTTTTTTTCTCCTTCTGGGGCAGATTTGAGAGCAGATTGCAAGCTTGGCTTTTCATCAGTTCATCTTCTCCCTTCTTTTGTGTACTCTGATGCAGACTGAAAGGGATTTACCATCATCTGTGGATGCATCGCAAGTGTTGATGCCAGTGTAAACAGAAAAAAGTGAGCACTTAATGTATGGATGTGGCAATAAACAAAAAACCAAAACCATACCAGTCATAAAAGCAGACAAGAGTGATGTTCATCCTTTATTCCTTTGAGGTGCTCTTTGATGAACATGTTTAGGAGAATGAAAAAAAGGCACACACTGTGAGCCATAATCAATAATTATGATTTTTCTATAGAGACAGTCTTTGACATGAAAGACATAAAAGTGATACAAGAACAGCTTTTAAATTTTGATACAGCGTTGGCTTTTAAATCAGCCTTTTGATTGCACTGAAATCCATCTTTCATCCGTTTTTCTTTTCCTATTTTTAACCAATATGTATTTTTGCTCTGCTCCCTGAACAGCACAAAAACCTAGACAGGAGTATGGCCCCTGTCTGAGTGCAGTGTTAGTTCACTCTGTATTTGCTCAGTTTCTTCTTTATGTTTTGAAGGACTCCCTCAAATAAAATATGTGGATACTATTCATAATAATAATTCACTGAGTCCTGTCCACTGGGATTAACACTGTGGCCTGGAATGCTTACTGCTTTCCCTCATGGTGTGTGCTTAACAGATGTTGTGCAATTTGTCCCCACGCAGGCCTTTTTCGTGAAGGACTACATTATGAATCACCCTGAGGATGGCGACAAGATCGGACGACTGAGGGAGCTCATGTTTGAACAGGTTAGAAATGAGCAATGAAGCAGTTGGTAAATTTGTTAAATTGCACACCTATCATAGCCAATTAAGTCGGAATCCAAAAGTAATTATTTGTCATGTTTATACAGACGAAACGAGAACTAAGAAAAAAAACAAAACAAAAAAAAAGGTTTGTTTTTTATCATGCAGGCACACATACTGGAGTATGGCCTTGCTGTGCATGAGAAGTTTGTTCCCCAAGATATGAGACCTCTCCATAAGAAATTGGTGGACCAGTTTCATCTCATGAAATCCAGTCTTGGTATACAGGTAAGCCACAGACCCAGTTTGTGACTGTCAACAACTCAAAACAGCTTCAGGAAAATTGTTCAAAACTGCATGCTTTTGAACCAGTCATTGATAAGAAGATTAAAGCAATCTTGCATATCTTATACCGTTTATGGAGGCATGTTTTGTATTTGACACCAGAAGGCAACTGCTGCTTTTAGACTTCAGAGCGAATGACCCCTGCAGTCCTCAAAAGGGGAAAGGCACCCCTTATTAAGCAACCCTCCCTCATCTGCATACAACGTAATTTATTTACATACCTCATGCTGGCACAATAAAACATTTAATCATTTGCACTTTACCCTTCCCCAATCTAAAACCCCAGGAGTTTCCGGCTTATGTGCGAGCAAGCCCTGTTCACTTCACCAATGGAAGCCCACGCACATGCAGGAACTCTGTGCCCAGCATTATTAGCCCGGACGCTGGCAGAGGCGTTGCAAGAAGGAGGTGATGACGTTTTTTTTCATGTTTTGCTTCCTTTTATGAAATTCTTTTGTATTATTTATGTGTATGTCTTTTTCTTTCTTTAGCTTTAATAAAATGTCAAATATTTCTGTATTTTATTATGTAGCACATTTATGGATCATTAAAAAAAACAAAAAACTTCAGTCTCAGGAATGTTTAAGATTTCTCCTTCATAGCTTCTCATCTTTTCTTACTTTCTTTTGATGGGCCGCCCTTTACAGCAGACACCCTATCCTCATCTTCCCTTTTTTCATTTTACTTATTGCGTCTCCACCATACCTCGACTACCACCCTCTGTGCCCTTTCTATCTTCTATCTTTACTCCTTAACCATTGTGGATCGGTGTTGGTGTATAATAGGTGGGGTTGTCGACTGGCTGGCACCCACAGGAATACTTCTGTGCGGCTGCTGTCGTGCCAGCAGGTAGACTGCGTAAATGTGTGTGTGTTTGTGTGTGTATGTGTGTTTTGATGTGTTCAGTGACCCATCTACTCCGTCTACCTGCGACATTCTGCTTCCACAGTCTGATCCCAAGGGGCATAGAAAGTTGGGGACACACACATCACTTCAATCTCCCAGTGACATTTTATATTTATGCCTGACTTTTGATTTTTTTTTCTATAGTTGCTCTATCATTTAAAAAGCAAAACCATAGGACATAATTTTTTTTTCTAATACTTTTGCCTTTTGGCGGCTTGATTAAATACTGTGATTGGTGCTTGAATTACTTAGTTCTAATCTGACATCTTCTCTCTCTGTTTGTCTTTTCTTCCCTGCCTGTGATGCTGCTGAATTTTTTTGGGTGAGTCTAATCTTTTAAAGCTAATAAAACATAACATAACCTTTAATGATAAACACCCTATTAATGTCTCTTTGCCTTTCGGATCCCCTCAGCCCCGACAGCTACCCTGCCGTGAACCGTTACTCCTCGTCCTCTCTCTCATCTCAAGCCTCCAATGAAGTCAGTAACATCACCGGGCAGTCTGAGAGCTCGGATGAAGTCTTCAACATGCAGGTAATCCCTCTCTGTAATACAACCTCTTCCACCCTCCTGCAGACCTTCATAAAAAAAACCTTAAGGTAGTAGATTGAGTCCACATCCTAACATTTGCCCTCCTGCTCCCTGCAGGTTTAACTTGCAATACTTTTTAATCCACCTTCACTCTGTTTTCATCCGTATTTTTCCTCTCCTCTGACCCCTTTTGGTCTATCTTCCTCTCTTTCTTGTTCAGAGCTGTTTCTGGCCAAGCAAATTGTCATGATTATATCAAATGAGGACATGGTGCTTTGTGTGGGCTGTCCAGGGAGCCCGCCTGAGTCTAATCTAAACTAGATTTGGCCAATACAGAGAGCTGCCGACAACTCCTGGCAAGCTGTCTGCCGCACCTGGCGGCCCTGGAGTAAAAGTAAAAGGAGGAAAACATGAGAGGAAAAAAGCTATTGTCAGGGATCTGACTAAGCTTATTATGGAATTAGGGTTTAATTCTACAGATTATGTGCACTTTACTGATCATTAGATAAATTCACCAATATACATAAGTGCATACTTTTTTAATATGTAAGGTGACAGATGTGTTTATTGCCCTGCATAAAATCTTACAGCTTCCACCTAAATGTGCTTTGCAAACTAACACACAACAAAGCATAAACACACCAATTTATTGGTTGTCTAGGATAAAACTTGCACTGCAGAGTTATGTGCACTTTATAAATTTATAAACTTGTCTTCTGTTGATGTCGTTGATCTTTTCCACATCCAGCCCAGTCCGTCTACCTCAAGCCTCAGTTCCAACCACTCTGCCTCACCCAACGTAACCAGCTCAGCCCCTTCCAGTGCCAGAGGTGAGACTGCTTATTCTTTTTTTTCTTCTCCCAGAATTATGCCCTACAGGCTTGTAGGCAATATTTCAATCCAGGCTGACTCACATCGCGGAAGCAGACAGAGGGCCAGCTGGACAGGCTGAACTTTTAACCTTTCGGGAACACAATGTTCTCTCAAACCACAGCGACATCTCGCCCGATGAGGTCGGCGAGGTTAGATGACAGCTATGGGATACGTGCACAAGGATGTGGATGTGGTAAAAGAGTACAGTAAAGATAGAAGGCTAGCTGGAAAGTGGGGGAATGAAAAATATAGAGAATATAAGATAAGTACAGGGGGAAAAAAAGGAAATGGGCTCAGAGAAATGCTGTTGAAAGAAACATGGAGCTTGCAAAAATGCACAACACAGCAAGAAAGAATAAGAGATTATTACAGCTGTGCCAGGGATCCCTTAACACAATCCCCATTCCAGACCTGCCTTGGACATCCAAGTTTCCTCTGCAGCGCAGTATGAATGTCTAATGCCTTCTTCTGCTGCCCTCTTATCTGGATATGTTCAAATGACTAAACGTGTTCCTGCCTGATCCCCATCATAAAAAGTGAGAATATATGAAGACATTTATGGAAGCGTATACACTCCCCTTTGGCAAGCTGCTGACAGCGGGCGGCGCCCTTATAAAAGTGCCCTCTGTCTACCCATAAAGCGTGGGAAGAATTATTGCCACTGTGGTGTTATCTGAACGAGAGCCAGAAATTGGTATCTCATATTCATATGATAGCCTTCCAAGTACTATCACATTTGCTAATGGATCAAGATCTATACAATAGCTGTAGCTGATGAGGGGAAGAGCTTTGGAAAAAAAAGAATTTGCATGTCTGTGTGTGTGAGTGTATGTGGTATTGCTCTTCTTGTGTTACATATGTAACCATGTCAAGCTGTAGCTCACGTCCCTGTTGTGATTGTCCAGTGTAACAGAGGAGGTGAGGGAGCAAGGTTAGAGGGAGTGGGGAGAGAGAGTGTGTGCTTGAAGGAGGAGCTGGGCCATTTATCATGTTGTGGAGCTAGTGAGGCTGAAAGGATGGTAGAGAGGCTTGGAGGGAGAAAGAGAGATTGACCTTTCCTGATTGCCAGTATTTGTGGGTAATAGCCTAACACCTTGCTCCTATTTGGTCTTTTATGTGTTTGCGCATGCTCTTGTAACTGTTAATGTGTGTGTGTTGCTGCTCTAACATCTCACACTGTCCATTGCAGGCTCACCTCAAATGGCAGAAAAACACAAGCATTCCAGAGAAAATGCCTGTCTGTCTCCAAGAGAGAGACCCGTCAGTGCCATCTTCCCCAACCCCCTCGACCCTGCACAGGTTAGCACAGACGTCCGTGCTTATCCACACACCCACGTGCACATGAGAGCATCCAATTTGACCTTGATAAATGGCACAATAGCAGATACAGTTCATATTTCATGATGGATCGTGTTCTGGAAAAGGATGATTTTAAATATTCATATTAAATGTGCTGTACAGCTCAATTCAGTGTTAACAAACTCCTACCTGAAACTGAATGTATATTTATATGCATAGAGAAGGTGGCAGTGGATTAATTATAGTTCCATCTACAGTGGTATTTTGGCCTTCGACATATCTAAAAGTTTTGGCACCTCCAGTCACATTTCTGTTCCTGTGTGTAGGCACTGGCAAAAAACAAAAAATCAGACTTGCTTTCAAACATTGTTTTTGTTTGTGAACATTACAATACATTCAATAACAAAAAGGAAATTAAGTCTTGAGAGAATTATTTAGAATTGATCTCTCAGATAACTTAACTGACACCTCAGACCTTAATTAACTTGGCAGGACTATGGCTTGTTCACAGTTATCATAAGGCTTGGTGACATACAAGTCAATAACTTGCTATAAGCACCTATGTAGCACTCTGCACAATAAAGCAGTTGGTGAGACGGCCTTAAGAGGATGGCAGAAACGGTTTCAAGTAGCTGTTCTGTGTGTTTGAGATGTAATTAAGAAAAAGCAGTAAACAAGAGTCAATGCATATTTGTGAAGACTTCTTAAAATGTCACAAGTAATTACGTGTTTACAGGAGTAACTGTTGAGAATGAGAGTAGATCAATCATGCATTAGCTTTAGTGACAACAAGCATGATATATGTAGTGGGCAAAAATCTCATCTACAGGACTGTCTCAGAAAATTAGAATATTGTGATAAAGTTCTTTATTTCCTGTAATGCAATTAAAAAACATGA
>JBAMHW010000026.1:15038112-15048632 GCA_037177495.1 Rhadinocentrus ornatus | reverse complement strand
TTTTAATTGCATTACAGGAAATAAAGAACTTTATCACAATATTCTAATTTTCTGAGACAGTCCTGTATATATATATGCCATATATGCTATGCATCTTCATTTCTTCATTACCAGTAACAGCTTTACTGATATTTACACATCTTAAAAGTGTTTCCTTTACTATGACTCCTGAAATATTTTATTTGGCTTTGTAGTTGGAGTGATATATTAATTTTTATAATGGGTTTGCAATTTTCAAACAGTGGCCTAAAAAATAGGTTCAAGGGTTAAATTTTTAATTTTTTTTTGGTGGTACAAGACTGTACAGACTCAAAAACAGAAAGAAAAAAGAGATTTGCTACAAAGCACATAGAGGATTTCAACAGGAGACATTAAGTCACCGAGTTTGAAATCCTGTTTCATGCACCACTAACAGCGGGCAAAAGCTAAGGATTACACTGTTGAGAAAACTGATCTAATAAGCTACAGGCCAAGTCACCTTTTTTCCTTTTCTTTTAGTTTATTTATTCCTTTTTTTTCTGGGTTCAGTATTGGAAGAAACTTTGATGCTTTATTATTATTATTATTATTTTTTATCTCCGTAGTGTCAGTATTAGCATGAGTAGATTGCTTACTTGTCTTTAGACAAGAAAGGTTAGAGTGAAAGAAAGACAAAATGGAGAAAAGTCCTCCAACATTGTACCTACACTGTAATATAACTTGTATAAATCTATTTAACATAAACAGTATCTTTTCAATATCAAAGAGGATAACAGGTGAAGAACAACCACTTTTCCTCTGCAGACAGTATGTTAGCTTTAGTGGAGCACTAACTGTCGTCTTAGAGCATAGTTGTGTGATTGAGCGCAACAAAAGAAGAAGCTAGTCTATATGTGTCAAACACTGCAGCTGCCCTTATGGTGCATACAGGGGGCAGAAAACAAGGTCACCTCTGCTGTGTTTAGTACATCTCAGTGGGTGACTTCTGCCTCGGAGAGAACAAAAAAGCCTCTTGAACAAGGGCACGTGCTGTAAGGCCTTTAATAGCTGAATAGTGCTGTTTTTAAAAGCTGCTGATGTTACTGCTGTTTTTTTTTTTCTTTCTTTTTTTAAGGAGTAGCTCTTCCTTATCCCTCTATAAACATTCCTGTATAGCCGTCTGACGTTAATAACAAGAGGTGACAAGAACAACATGATATTGCAATTCTTTTTGTGGCCAAAGGACAGCGTGTAACACAATCACACACTCCATCCACAAAGACAAGGCTGTGCTAACAGAAAGATAATATGTTTGCTTTCCAAGGCTATTCATCTCTTGTAGTTGCTGCCTGTAATACAGTTGGGCTGTTTTTCTTACTCTATTGGTGTTATGTGCTACAAAGAAAGGGTCTAACAGTAATGAAACACTGTTATCTGGTGGTGGAATGTTGATGGTAAGAAACATTGCTTGCTTGTATCATTCGCTGTAAGGATGCAGTAATACAGGTGATTACACACTCAACACTCTGACTTTTTCTGTTATGGTTCTCTTTTAATAAGGGTTTCTTTTCTTACATCCATTTTCCATAAATACTTTATGAGTTTCATGCTGGTATTTACTTATTTTATATTTCAAATAAAAGTTTCCGAACATAGTGTACTTGATAGTAATGTGCAACATTTCTTCCTTGTCCAGAGAGCTCCTGCTCATCAGATAGGGGACACCACTTTACCAAGAAGTGATCCCAACCTCTCGGCTCCAGATAAAGGTAAAAACGCAACCTTCAGCATACACCTGTCACTTTTATGGACGACTGTCCATTCAGCTGTGTTAGAAATTTCAGAAATACACATACTTTCACTTTTAGGGAATATCCATCATTTTCTGAGCTCCTTCTCTGTTAAAACATAAAAAAATCCCCAATATGTTTTATTGATCACAATCCCCAAAGAGAAAAAGATCCCTTTATGCTGCCATGGTAACCGACAGGTGTTTTGATTTTCACCCATGCTTAAAGTGCTGCCCATGGCGAGCATCATCGGTACTGTCATGAGTGTGCGACAGTTTGACCACAAACTGACAAGAGGCACCTGCACACAGTTGCTGCAGGGAACACAGGACATGGATGCAAATAGAAAACACACATTTGTTCTGCTGGCATCATTTTACAGCATTTCTTCGTACTTTTAAGGATAACAGGAGATGAGTTTACAACAATGTTCAGAGGGGTTTGCAGATCAGGGAGTGCATCTTCTTCCAATTAGTCTTATATGAGCCAATGCTCATGCTCCTCCTCTTCACTAAGTTTCTTTGGTAGTTTCTTGCATATTCTAAAACAGAAAAACAACCCAGTGATCTCATCCTTTTACCTTGGCAGAGAAATAATTAGGAACGTGTGCAGAGTAGACACCATATAACAAAGAGTGGCGAGTGGGATGTGATCGCTTCCTTGTGTATCGCAGCCAAACTCACAAACACCTTTCCATGTGATCCGAGTGTGAGCAGTAAATAATGCAGTGCGAGCTGCATACAATAAACTAACACAATATGGTGGCGTTCATGCACATGACAATGATAAATGGTGTGAGAATTTACACCAAACCTGTTGTTGTCTAAGTGTAATCTTTTTTAAACCTCCAATTAGAACATCATGTAGTTTTGTTACGATAAAACACTCACTTTAAAACATAACAAAAAAAAGCTGTTCATGAGCTGAATTCAGAGGCCACCATGGGTTTATAAATAAATACGTGCACCATCAACCCAGATGGCACTTTGTGGCTGATTACAGTTTATTTTTACACAAGTGTTTGCACCTGAAGTAGCTGCTGGACATGAAGCAGCTCCCTGACAGCTAAATGTTTCACTGTATGAGATCAAACTATCTCCAGACTATAATAGTAAAGCCTTAAATTATAATAAACCTGCAACTGTTTCCTGATTTTATTAATTTGTACTACACAAGACATAATCAAATATTAATTATGTTAAAGTTTCCCACCTTAAAAGGGTGTGCTTCAAACTTATCTTGATGGAAAACAGCTATTTATTGTGCCATTATTGCCCCAAAGCATCCCGGGGCTGAGAAATCTCCCTTCACATTTTTTTTGTTTCAGCCCGAAGCATCACGTGACGGCTGTGTTTTGCTTTATGGCACCACATCACATGCCAGCAACTGGATATGGATGCCAAATTAGCCTTTGTTAATGGGAGCCAGGGAGCAAAAATCTGCTACGTTTCAGTGGTTCTGCTTTAATAAAGCTAAACAAATTTTTTTCCAGATAAAGTATCTAGTTTTTTTACTGGATTAAAATGTGACAAAGATTAAAAGTCAAATTGCATCAAACTGGATATCATTTTCTGAGGATTAGGGCATTAAGGCCACATTGATTCACATGCCTAAATGTAGTCTTTTTGAGCTGCTCTGTGATCCACGGGGCCAACTGCTGCCAAGATTATCTGCCATATTGTGGTGCCAAAATTAGCCAAAGAGAAACTGTGAACCATATAAGCCGACAAAACCACACAAGATGCCACTGGATTTGATATTGCCATTGGTGGCGTAGCAGCTTCCAATGTCACCTAAAATGTCTTATCTTACTGGTTCTGTTTGGTTAAAAGGAAAAAAAATAAATTACAAAAATTACTAAATGTTTTTGAACCTCAGTTGTAGAATGAGTAAGGCTTTAGGTTCCTGAAGCTTGGCTTTTAAGATATATAAAAATATCTATATTGTTTATTAAAGGGGTTGTTTGTGATCCAATTTAAACAACAATGAGTTAAAATCCATTTTGTAATCATTCATTTTAAATGTGCACATGTCATTTGTGTTTTCATATTGTCCTGTGCAAACTTGTTATGTGATTTGTGCTATTTCTTTGTACTGTCAAGTGAGACCCACTCGCAGTAGCTGGAGCCTTGACAGTGTCAAAGTGGGCGCACCATCCTTCTCTGACTCTGTCAGCAAATTGGTAGCCCCTCCTGTACCTCCTAGGCCACCATACTCAGGTAAACTGGCTGATTGCAGTAAATCATCTGCTGAAGAATGGTACTAATTTTCTCATCTGCCCTTTGACACCTGTTGCTCTTGCCAACACTTACTGGACTCTTTTCCATCTGCGACTTCTTGGCCTTTCAGCTCTTCATATCATTCTTCTGCTGTATGGCAACAGCCCTTCTAATGAAGGGTTAGGTTCACACCCATTATGTCTCAACAAGTTTTCTCCACCATCAGTTCAAATTGTTTTAGTTGTTATTTACAGATGCAGTGTTTTCAGATGTAATACCCACTACTCAGCCGCATAATCAGCAGATGGGGTGTTTTTGTCTTTTTTTCCCCGTCTTTCTACCATCATCGCATAGTGCAGCAACAGCTGTTGGAAGTAGTAAAAGCTTAAGGCACTCTGAAGGACCTGCAGAATATTAGTGTTTATTTGATTTGCTGATGCTTTAAGCAATTTGCCCTCTCTGCTATGTGTGTTTATGTTTTCATGTGTCATGCTGAGTCATCCTGGTGAGTGAAAGAAAACATCTCTGATTTGAATTTGTTGTCTTTTTCTTTTCTTTTCTTTTCTTCTCTTTCTCTGTCAGCAGGCTCTTCGGCTAAGAACATGAGGTCGCAATCTCCTGTGCCCATGTCCAGATCACCGCAAAAGGTTGGTCCAGTTTCTGCCAGTTCGCATGGATCCAGTCTCTGATCTCTTTTTTTTCACAGAGGTTGATCAGGCTTGTCCTGTACCGCTAACATCTCACTGGCCAGCTCCAGGCTCTTTATCCTACTCTGTGTCAAGTAGAGGACTGAGGAATTTTGCATTACTGTTCAATGAAGCTGTTAACAGCTCTACCACCGCTGATTTAGTACCTTTTATGTCACAGCTGTCCCGCAGAGGCCCCAAAATGGGACTGACTGCGGGACATTGGTCGTATTGGCTAAATATACACCAAGCTCTGGGAGGATGACACCTGTTATCTGTAAATCTGCAAAAGCAGATGGATTTTTGTAAAGCTTCTACTTTTTTTTTTTTTTTTTGTCAGTGAATCAAAGATGACAAATACAGAGCGTGCTTTATGTTTTTTTTCCTCCATTTACTATTAATGTGATGAAACCTCCGTATGCTCTCTTAGCGTTCCCTTCATGTATCAACTGAGGTGTTGAAACAAGTGTTTAATATCTTTGACCTCAAAGTGTTTTTCTGCATTTATGTACAGATAAACAGATTATTTTTGCTTTGTATCCAAGCTCTGATTTATCGTTAATGAGCCTCTTATTAGTTAATACCAGTCAGTCGAGGCAGAAGAGGTCCAGAAAGGTTAAATAAGCGCTGAGGGAGCTTTTAATGAGGGCAAAAAGCTCATCTTCTGCTAGCTACAATCTTCTTTGCAGGCTTTTTGCAAACAACAGTACTAAGCTCCCAGCTTTGCTGCAGGTGTGATATCTGCTCACGTGTGACAGCTACCAGGAACATTGCTGTTTGCATGTGTGTGTAGTCTGTTTGTAAAATGGAAAGAGAGATACAAAGTGTGATTGACAGCTTGGCACTCAGCGTGCTCTGTCAGTCAGATTTGAGTGCGATGAAGTGTGTGCAAGTTGCCACATTTGAGTGTGTTTGTTGCTGTGGTGATAGAAGAAGCCTGGAGGGTAGCACCAAGCTTCCCATCACGGCACAGCCACCCTCTGTGGACTTCCAGCAGGGACCCATTATCTAGCACGTGAACGCGCACACGCCAAAAGCACACATAAGTCAGTGCAGCCTGGGGCCTGTTACCACACCATAAACACCAAGACAGCAGCAAACTTGCAGAAAAAGAAGGGAGAAAAAAAGACGAGGCCAGTCTGGCTAAGCTGCTCTTACTCATCTCGGCAGAAATGATACTTGGTTGAAGCTTCTCTTTGGAGAAGCCAGTCAGGACTAAAATACTCATCTCCACCATATTAAACATATAGATTTTCTTCATGCTCAGCCCAGATATAAAAGGTTTCTCCACTTGTGCTTGTCAAATGATTACAACTCTTTATGCATGCTCCATGTAGCATGAACGATACAACCTTACTGATCAACTCCACACTCCACTAGATCCAATTAGGCTTCACTAGATACAATGACAACATTGGTGTAATTGCTTAGAAAAACATTTTGAAAAGTGATCAGACTTTTATGAGGGAAGTGCAGCATATTGTGTCTTTTCATTTCATTGCACAAGGCCCATTAATAGGCTGGAAAAATCTGGCCCTCTCAGTCTTTTAACCAACTATTTCCTTTTTAGTTATTTATTTTCGCTGTTCTGCTGCGTCGACACACTCTGCAGACAGCAGAGCAATGTGTGCAATGTGGTCACATTTTTGTGACTTAGGCTTATGATGTTGATGACACATATTGTATGCAAAAGTCTTTCCAAACTGCACTAGTAATTTTGTTAAAGCTCCACTAACTTAAAAAATAGATATATAAAGGGACATATAAAAAAAATACAATAATTTAAAGAACAAAAACCAATTAAGAACAATTTGAAAAATTAAGCAGATTTAAAGAAGAGAAGATAAAAGGTGAAATCACCTTTTTTGAGATAAAAAATGACTTAGGCTTTGGATTGTTTCTTCAAACTATAGCAGCAAATTAATGGAAAATGGTAGAAAAAGAAGACTTTATTAAGGAATAAACAGTGTCTGTCATGCTAACATGGTTTATTCTTGCATATGAAATTTCTTAATCTGCTTTCAGTCTTTATTTATTTTATTTTTATTTGTACTGTTTATTTAAAATATCCTTTTGAGTTATTACAGAGAGTAAAATCTATATCCTTTTGTAATTCCTCTCAGGGCTTTCATGCAACACTTGTATGTTTTTTTCATTCCTTTTTACTGAATGTTTATAGATTATTAGTCAATTGCCCCAAACTCGGGACCAACAAGTATGGCAATTTTTGTCTGAGAGGCTTCAGATAACTTTTTCCCTTCTTTTATTTAGTTTTTATTGCTTTTATTTATCTCTTGAGAATTATTATCATATTGTCACATCAGGCCCCTACAAATAATTAAAATGATGCCATTAAGAAATAAACTGCTTGAAGTATGCTGGTAAAAGTGCTTTGATTAATAATAAATGACCAATTTTTTCCAGTTATTAACCTACTTGTGCAGTCAAAGAAAAAAAATTATTTAAAAAAGCAAAAGAAGATGAGTGTTCTCTAAATATCTGAGCTCCTGAGACGATGTCTTCAATTGTGTTGTTTTTAATGAACGGCTCAAAAGAAGTTTTCTGTTGGTAGCTTCTCCCAAAGCTGCAACAAGGCATGATGTTAAATCTGTAGAGACTTTAAACTGGCTTGTACAAGTAAATTCTTATTCCATATGATGTTTATATGAAGAATACCATGATTTCCTGTTGTTTTCTCTTCGTAGACCACTGTGCCACCTTTCACTCCTTCACCCACTGAGTGCCAGACCACCAGCCTGGTCTCCAACTCCCCCGTCCTGTCTGGCAGCTACAGCAGCGGCATCTCCTCCCTCAGTCGCTGCAGCGTGTCGGAAGCTTCAGGAACCGAGTTGCCTGCTGGTGACCATCCACCTCACCCTCTGCCCCCGCCCATCACCCTGCCAAATTCCATCCCTATCAGCTCGGATGAGCCGATCCGCAGAGAAAACAAGACCCCTCCTCCGTACAGTGTGTATGAGAGAAACAACCCACGCAGGCCTGTGCCACTGCCCCACAGCCTCTCCATTCCCCCACAGACAGACCCTCCGGCCCTGCCGCCCAAGCCTCACCAGCTCCGCACAGGCAGCATGAAGCTGGATGGAACCGCTGACCCTCGGGTCCCCAGACCGAGGCCGTTGCCCAGGAAGGTGTCTCAGCTATAGGCACTGGTTAAGGGGCTTGCAGGATGTGGAAGAAAACACTGGCGTATTTTGCACTTTTCTACATGGCACTCACATTTTTAGTGATCTTCAGTTTGGCATTCCTAAAATACACTCCAATGAAAAACAAAGGCCTATAAATAATGAGTCCAAAAAAGAAGAAGAAGAAAGAAAAATAATAATAATTATAAAACTACAAGACACATAAAGTTCCCCTTTGTATTTACTAGATGGCATTGCATTGACTCTGACTGAGTCATTCTGCACCTTTAACTCTAGTCCATACAATAGGTCACCATGGTCCGTCATAACATTTACCAGAACACTCTAGAAAAAAAACAACTGTTTTGATAGAAGTAATAATCTCAGATATATGTATATTGGTATATATAAGAATTGTTTTTGCCTTAAGTATTGGAAACAGAGTCTTTTATCTATGTGTCTTGCACGTTTTTTTTCTTTATTTCTTATTTTCCTTTTTTTTCAACTCAGTATATTTATATACTGTATGGCTAAAAAAAAAGGTGCTAGAGGCCTTGAGTATGCATTTTAGTAAAGTGTAGAAGACAGGGGTGTGTTCTCATAGTCATGATACAAAAACTTACACCAACATCTTGTAGATTTGAATTAAATATTGCTTTAATTTCCTCATGTGTGCCTGATGTTGCAATTCTCAATACAGGACTCTATTTATTCACCTTTTTTTTTTTTTTTTTGCCAGAATTAGATACTTGTAAATTACTTTTGCCAGAGCGAAAACAGTTATGAGGCCTGTCTAACACATCTGCAAACTTACTAATCAAATATGGCCCCACTGATAGTAAAGTCATCATTTTGGAGCAAAAGTATTCATAGAAACTGGACTATTGCTACTTATGTGAACACACCCTTCTGCATGACAACAGACTTTGTTGTGGGGGTTAGCAACTTTTGTGCCAAAGGAAACTTAGCGATGTTTTGTTTTGTTGTTTTGTTTGTTTGTTTAATCTGGAACCTGAAATCAATCAATCGATTTTTAAAGGTTTTGATTCCATGTCCCAGATAAAAAATAAGAAGAAAAGTGACTTTTACTCAAATATCCAAATTGATATCAACTCTACTGATCTGTGGTAACTTTAGAAAAGCACAAACACGATTTTCTCCTCTTCATTATGACCAGTACTGTTATCATGAGTTTTCCATTAGACAAAAGAGTAATTGGAGATGACTTTCCTTGTCAGCAGTGACCTAACAAACATGACAACTGAAATTCTGCTGGAGAAATACTTACAAACAAATCCTCGTCAAATATTTGAACAGTTGGGATTTGCTTTCAGTTTAATTAAAAAGATGGACGTGAGATGACTGCACCAGAAGTAGGTGCTCAGTTCCACCATGTCATGTTGCGTTGCTGCAGTGAAATAGATGATCTGTGGCAGGCAGATTTTACAGTTTTGTAAAATAGACAAATGTTTAGCATAAAATATTCAGCATTTCAACTCTGTGCAGCATTGTTTTGTTTTTATTTTGGTTGGGGGGGTAGTTTTAGTATTGTTTGTATGTTTAAATCTTTGTGTTTTTTTTATTGTTGTGAATTTTTTTAATTAAATCTTCACATTAATCAGTACTTGAGAACCTGTAAATTATATGAGATTGATGTAAGTATACCAAATATAAAATTTGTGTATTACAATTAATGTAAATATTGTGTTTTTAACAAAAATTAGCTATAACAATTCACAGCTCTGAATGTAACGTTGAAGCAGCAAAAGATTATAATAAATGTTTAAAATTTTGTTTTGTGAGTGTTAAAAAAAAAAAAAAAAAAAAACTAAAGTCATGCACAATGACTCCTAACTGATTAACAAGTTCAATAAACTGCCCTATTAAATACAGATAAATTCATTGACAGATTTCGTATGAATTTTTTTTGTTCCTGCCCTGATTTGTATAGATTGACAGTTTTGTCCATGTCTTCTAGTGTTTTGGGATGGGACGTGAGCAAGGGATCATTAAGTTGTTTAACTTTTGGTAAAACTACTTTCACTGGGTACGTTTTCATACACCACATTGCAGCAATATTTTGTTAGTAACCTGATTAAGCTTCAGTCTGCTGCCATATAGACATGTTGTAGTTGCTTTAACCCAAATTAGGTTATATTTGTAGTAAGCAGTGATTGATTTACACTATGTGAAGTATTACAATCTGTACATCTCATCACACCAGAGTTTTTGTGGCATCTTACGACCCACATTGTTGCTTTAGTCAGCACAGACTGGGATGTCTGTAGGTAAAAAGACACTTTTAGAGGCCAGGGATAAGCCTGGGCTATGCTCCCATTTTGAGGGGTATGGATGCAATGAAGATTTTGGATGATCACAAATGTGGCAGTGATGTTGAGGGAGGTGATGTAAGAATGGGTGATTAAAGTTTGTCCTGTACATGTAAGATGTAGACTGTGTATGTAAATGTAGCCAATGTAAAGAATATATATATATATAGCGAGTTTATTAAATTAAGAGACGTTTTCTGTCTGGAAGTTAAAAAGATAAAGAACCGACGTCTCTTTTTATCTGTCTAAACCCACGCAGATGGGCAGAACACCGTCATTTTTGGACGGGAAACGGCTCCCAAAAGACAATGAGAACTTTTTTTTTAGCAAAGGTAAGACATGTTTTCTGACTGTTTTACAAACGTGAAGCATGAACTGGGACTTCTTCTGCCTCTGG
>JBAMHW010000026.1:14975585-15017133 GCA_037177495.1 Rhadinocentrus ornatus | reverse complement strand
CCCCCCCCCCAAAAAAAAAAAAAAATAAAAAAATAAAAAAAAATAAAAATAAAATAAAAGCATGGTAAAAAGTTTCAGGAGATATGGCCTGTTTCGTTTAGGAACAAGAGAGTAACAATTATCTTGCTTAGGGCACCAAAGTGTCTCTTCCTTCACACCATGGTGTATGGCAATTTGGACAGTGTAAAGATGGCTCAGGGAACCAACAGTGCTTTGTGTTCTGTTTAACTGGGCAGCCGAAAGTATCCATTTGTTGCTTCTACAGCCAATCAGAAACATGGAGTTACTCACAAAAGCAACTATTGTTTGCGTTTACCAACACCTACGCACTTCACACGTTGCGTACAAACTGGAACCATTTCCAACTTAGCCTTCGGTGAAAATGCGTAATAATATTTACAGTTGAATATTTATGCCTCGTTTGGAGTTTTACCAAACCCTTCACATCTGCACTTAACACCGGAATATATAGACATATCATCCATAACGTTGCACAACTGCAGTTTACCAGAGAAATCCTGCTGTGTTTATTGTGGTAGTTTTTTTTGTGCTGTCCTCCTTCATATTCTGGATTAGATTATGTCTTTAAATGTGCTATTAACTTGAAAAAATATGTCATGTCATTGACAGGAGGACCTCTAAAGATTTGTGATTTAATAAAGTACTGTAAGTCCTCTAAGAGAAAATGCTATTGATTTTAATAAATGCGGTGTCATTAGATAAAACCAGCACATGCAAGGTCAATAAAACAGCTGTACTGTTATTTCTTTCTTTAATTGCTATTCTTAATGTAGATTGATCTCTGACATTTAAATTGGAGCTTATCCAGCCACTTTTTCCACACACATTTATCTCAATATCCGTTCCTGTGCATTTATCTGAAAGTACCTCTACTGTGCCTGAGGTGCGCTTGTGGCTCTTTCAAAGAGATGTGCTCAGTCGTAATTTAGGAATGAAAGCTGCAAGAACTGATCCTGTGTGCTTGTAATGAGACTAAAAGTGGAGATCTCAAGGTAGAATGAAAATGTGTGGGATTCATAGCTGGGGGGTGAAAAAGGAAGTTTGATGTTACTAATGAGTTACATTGCCATTGATGATTCTTTTGTCATTGCACTGAGGATAGTCAAATCTATAGATTTGTGCTTACAGTATTTACCTGTAAAATATATATAAGAAAAAATATCCACAGTTTCTGCGCTTTACCATTCCTCAGTGCACCATTTCAGTTATCCATTAACATTCAGCTGACCTTACTCCATATCATTCCTTGGTTCAAAAGTTCATGTGAAGAGGTGTCTGTGTAACAAGCATTAGTTCCCTACCCAGTCTGCTATCTCTCCCTCAGTGGGCTATCAGGGCTTCATCTGAAGCTTGGCTCTAATCTGCCGACTCGGGGGTGTGTTTTCTGCATCGGGGCTGTGGCCCAATCCATCTGTCTTCATCAGTGAGCCCGGGCGGCTGTTGGCTTCAGCCAGCAGGACCCCGCTAAGCACCAGCTGCTAGCTGCCTTTTACACTGATTCCCACCAAGAGGGACATATTTACAGTACAGAAAGCATCCCAGTAAGACTGAAGGACCTTTCAGCTCCTAATGCCTGGATTTTGTTTCTCTTGTGGTTTAATTCTGCTTATCTATTATTCCATAAGATTCTTTTTACGCAGCCTTCTTTTTTACAGCTTGTGTTTCATTGCATCCAGATCTTTTAACACTAAGATAAAGAAACGGAGATGCTGATGAATATAGACGATGTTTGCCAAAGATAAAGAGACAGTTTGACAGTAAACAATTGATCACAAAGCTATGTGTTAAACCATGTTATTTGCTCACACTTCCAAAGATTTCTGTTTGTCTACAAATATGGCATAATTACAGCTGTCATCTTACCTATTATCATTGTTGCCATGGCTTCACTGTAAAACGGAGCTTATTCAGTTTTCTTCCTCCTTTCTGCCTATTGTGGTCTTGACTGTCAATTTCTTTTTTTTTTTTTTTTTGTCTACCTAAAGCCTCTACAAGTATTTTTTTTTGTTGTTGTTACTTTTGAAATGTTTAGCTGGGAAAAGTTCTCTTTTCTGTCAATAATACAGAAATAGTTTGAACTTTCTTGAGCTTCAGTTTGTTATTCACATGCAGTAAAATGGGAGTAAAATAAAAACAGATTATATGATTAAATATTTTGTCTGCAAAAATCAAGAAACATGGAGTGAAATGAAAAAATTTAGTTCCTGTGTTATGTCAGTAACTAAGATGGGTAACCTTGAAGTAGATCACAGTAACTGGATTGATTTGAAGGGGGATGCTACCTAGTATCACACTAAGCTAATTAACCTTCCATATAAACACCAGCTTGGCTTTTAGCTGCTATTCAATAAGGCCATGGGGTATGAAGACCGGGTTGAGGAAGCTCTGTGGCCATAAGGCCTTCCTATAGAAATCAATATTCTAAATGGCAAAGCAATATAGGGTGGATCTAATACCGTGTTTAGGTGGAATGAACAAGCTACTTTTTATCTTTTGTCCCCCCCAAGTATTGTCATGTGACAAGAATGGTCATCTCGTGGAAATATAACTGGAATCCTTGCTAGCAGAATCACAACTGTCTACAACCTCTATTTTAGTGTATTTCAATGTACACCAATGTTTCTCTCATCACTATGCCATAATGTGCAATTGAACTTGACATCTTCTTACTTACCGAACAGAAATGGAGATTGTACGTGCAGCATCAGCCATCAACTGCACACCTCCCATAGCCAAATGAAACTGCCTTTCTGGTCCTCTTTTATGGTCTTGATGCTTTCAACAGCGAGTTATAAGAGTAATGCACTCAAACACTCAGAGTTTTGCTACAATAAACCTCAAAGTGAGACAACATGAGGGGTCCAATTGATACTGATAGTACAATGAAATCTGCTGGCAGGCCCATAAAAGAACACGTCCTGCACAACCATCTCGAGGAGCTGGGCTGACTGGGAGCTCAGGTGTGTGTGTGTGTGTGTGTGTGTGGTGTAGTATGTGACTGAAGCATTCTTATGATTACGTGCGTGTGTATGTGTGTGCTGGGGCTTCTCTGACAAATGGAAAAGTGAAAGTATGTCTCTGTGTGTGTTGCAAACTAACTGCAGCTTTACAGTGCCCATGAGGCACTTGTGGTATTTTTTGGCCACGTTTCTATTTATGCTTTATACATGTCAATCGTTTTTCAATGAAAGTGACTAATCTATTAAATATTTAACGCTCTAATGGCCAGTTTAACTGATTTATTTTGAACTATTCAGGAGCTTTTATTTTTACTTTTCATTTTTTGAGCAGGTGGCATATGTGTCAGTACAGACTTAAAGGGGCATCAAAGAGAAGTTGCAGAGGGAAAAGCAGCCTCTGCAACCATCCAAAGCAGGTTCTGCAATATGTGCAGCTGTGAGAGGTGGCTTCATGTGGGAATACTCTCTGCCAGCTCTCTGCCTGGAATAGAACAAAAGATGGATCCTACCCCAGGTCTCATTCTCACATGCATAAGAAGACTCACCAGCATGTTCACAGTCTGCTTGTGTTTCTCTGGGGTTGTGGGGCTCTGGCATGCAGTAGATGCTAATTGTGTCATATAAACTGAAAAAAGAATTTGCATTATACCGAACTGGCTGCCCTTTAGAAAAAGCTAATGTTTTTATTAATTTAGTTTGGGGGCAATTGTGTGCAATCGTAGTCAAATGTGGAACTACACAGACTTTTTTTTTTCCAACATTAGAGCTGCTTTAGACATTAGTTGATTGAAGATGGCTTTTTCTGTTCCCTACCTATGTTGAAACACAGCTGAAAGACTGATTTCCTGCAGTATGTTACTCAGTTTTTCATCATTTTCTCATAATCTTACTTTTTTCTCTCTCTCTGAGGGATTATGCTTAAAACTTAAGCATGTGTTCCATCCTAACTGTGTCAAACTCCTAAGATATGCAGTAAACACTGGCATCAGACTGCAAAAAAGAAAACTGTGCCATGCGCGCTGTGGCATGGACAACATGCATGTTTGTCTATAGAGATGTTAACCTTTAAAATGTTAATTGTTGTGCTCAGTGCTTGGGAGAAAACCCACATCCAAAATTTAGCTTAGCTTACTCATATTGAACAGATTCCCACAAATTTCTTTCACAATGTTTTGAGACCATTATCAAGGCGATGTTGAGCTAAAAGCTCGAGAAGGAAAAAAGGACAAGAAAATGGAAATAATCAAGAACGATTTAAAAGCAAGAATTACAGCTTTTTCTGCAATCACCCTTTTACAAGCCTCTTTTCTTCTCTAATCTCTCAATTCCTATACTTCTACTACTCAATCTCAACTCTATCTTGTTTTAGGAGCTTGAGTCGGTGCTCACCCCCAACCCCAAGTTCTTCATTGCTCTTCCGGCAGTTGATTTATTACACCTGTTAGTCAGTGAAGGCATCATAGCACTGCTGAAAGAAACATGCAGCTTGCAGGGCACCAGCAGCCCCTTCGTCTGCAGCGACATTTTGATTCTTGTTGCCATTTGTAATAGTTGCTTATCACAAATTTAATTGTGGTAAAAAAATGAAAAAGCACATTGAACCACTCTCCACACATAAGATTTGTGTTCTTTTGTTTGTTCTCCATAATGTTAAGGGGTAAAAATTGGATGGAATTTATTTTGCATCCAAGTTGTATTGAGTTGACATGAATAATGTGTTTTCACAAAATTCCAGATTTGTACTAGATGCAGGTTGATTTACTAAAACTGCAAAAATAATTTGATCAGCAGTTTATTCACCACTTATGTAAAGAGTTGTGATTATTTTTGTGCTCAGTTTTAATGACAATCTGGCAAACAAGTAGAGAAATAAAAAAGCCTGATTTTGAGCATCTTCATTAAAATACTATTTTAATCCCAGAGGAAAATGCAATACTTAAAAAAAACAAAAAACAAAAACCATAATATTTGGAAGATAATGTCTTGTTCTGGAGGGTGATGGCTGCAGGCAGGAATGATCTCTAGCTTTTTGTCTTACCAGAAACTTAAAAAGGTCTCTCACTGAACACACTCATTGAACAGCATCTTGTATATCATTTGTAAAATCGACTACAGACTTATCCCCAACACAAAACCAGCTTTCTTAACTAGTTTGTTCAGCTTCTTTATGTCTGTGGCTGTAAAACAGCTACCCCAGCAGAAGGCTGCAAAGCTAATTGCACGTTCCACAACTGGCCCTTTCTCGTAAATAGCTTCTATGTTGCATTTCCAGTCTAGTCTGTTGTCCAGAAGAACTCCAACATACTTGCATTCCTCCACCTCTTCTCCCAGGATGTAAACAGTGTTTTCTTTACTCCTGCTCGTCCTGAAGTCAACACTCATTTATTTTGTTTGTTTCAAGATGAGGTGATTATTTCTGCACCTTCTTACAAATTGACTGACCAGTTCTCTGTGCTACAGCTCTTTGTCCATCACTTATACACCCCACAACAGGACTCAGAGCTGTATTGGTAGTCTGAGGTATACGGTGTGACAAGTAATGGTGAGGGTACAGTCCCTTGTGGTGCTCCAGCACTGTTGACCATCGTCTCAGACACACAACCCACAACCTTTCAGTCTTACTTTCTGTTAAGTAGTCATAATTCCAGGTGGTTGTAGAGGGATCCACCTGGTGTTTATAGAGCTTCTCACATAACAGGTCAGCTGAATTATATTAGAAGTACTTGACCAATGACAGAACATGATCCTCAAAGTGCTGCCTGATTGGTCCAGATGAGAGTGGATTCTCTAAAGCAGATAGATGATGTCAACTTCAACTTCAGCCCCATCACGATATGCAAACTGTAATGTAATAAAAGGTGTTCACTTGCTTCTTAAAGTGAGCCGATAAGTCTCTCAAGGACTTTCATGTTGTGAGAATTAGGAAAACTGGTCTGTAGTCATTTGGTTTAGATGGTTGAGAGGTTTTTTAGGTACTAAAACAAGACAGGGAGTTTTCCACAACACAGGAACTCTTTTCTGACTCAGGCTGGTGTTTAGAAAAGTACTGAAGAATCTGACGGTTGTTCTGAACAGGTTTTCAGAACCCTGGGCCTGACACCATCTGGATCTGCAGCCCTTGTACCAGTTCAGTCTCTCCAGCAGTGGGGAGACAGACAGGCTAAAGGTGGAAACACAAGAGGTTTTAGTATGTTCTGATGTGGATGGCTGCATTAAGGTCTGTATTATGTATTGCAGTAATATGTATTTAGGACCATAGCTGCATCATAAGGCCCTGATACCTTTTGCACCCTGTGATGTTTCCCTTCCTGCACTGCATAAGGAAAAGATGAGCAGTATTCCTCCCAATAAAATCCAAGATTGAGTCACTCTATTGTGTTCCATTAACTGCACAAAATCAGTCATCAAAATGATTTAGATTTCTTTGTAATTGGGTCTTAAATACCTTATTAAAAGCTCTGTGTGGCATATTTTTTTCAGCCTGTTACTAACTGATATTTTGCTTAATTGTTTTGAGGATTTTTTGTAAATTAGTGGCAGCATTCAAACTTTGGGCAGGGCCAGGACACACTGCTCTGTTAAAGAAACTTGTTTGTTCTATTTTTAAGAAACAAAATGAGAGTTTTTAATGCCTAAACAATTTAAACCACTAAAATAATGAGGACAAAGTTTGAATAGCTTAAAGCCACGTGAAGGACACATATAATGTGCAAATACTTATAGAAATGTAGAGAAATCTCTTAAGAAGTTTGATTTGTAAAGAATAGCAGATATTGGACTTTAGACTGGTTTCTGGAGATTGGAGAGCAGTAAATGAAGTTTATTTAGAAATGTTCTGTCAGTGCAGCTGTTTGTTGTGAAGCTTGTTAGTATCAATGTAATAAGATATGTCTGCAGCATTTGGTTGACCTTCAGGACATTATTTCATTAACATCAACAAGAAATGAATTAATCAAAGCACAGAAAAGTTTGTCATGCTTGCGGCAAAAACTGATGGTGCAGATCTATTAAAATCAACTTCAGGAAGTGAAAATTGTTTTAGAAATTATGTGGCTTTGCAGGTTTTTCTGTGTGAAGTAATCTATACAGAGAATTAGCTGACACTCAATGTTATTTGCACTCAGTGGCGCTTTGCATATTCAGTGTAGGTGAGATTTTTCCAGTTTTGTATGTGTCAGGTCGAATTCACACACCCCGTCTCTCTCCTACAGGTGTTGTTTCCCTTCGGGGAGCTGAAAACGTTGCTGTTAATTAACTCGCTGCCAATCCCACCCTTTCTGTCAACACTTCCTTTACAAGAAAAATCTAAACGGTCTGGGAAGTCGCAAGTTCACACATCTGTGTGTATGTGAGCAGTTGTGTCCGTGTTTGTGAGTGAAACTAAATAGCATCTTGTCACCTTCACATCTGCACAGCTACTTGAGGAAGATGACGGGGTGGATGCAGCAGCTTACTCACTTTGAGAGGCAAAAGTCACCTGCTTCCTTAGGACATGTTTGCAGCATCAACGTAGGCTTTCCCAGTACACAGGTGTTGACTGGTGTTGCCAACTCAACATTCTATCCAGTATCTGGGAAGACAGCACATTGCAACTAAATCTCTTTTTTTATTTAACTCTCAATTCAGCAGTCTAGCAGCTTATGCTTGATATTAGAAGATACCTGATAACTTACAAGACAAGTTTATGTAACAATCGATAGCTGTATTTCATGCTATTGGACTCTTTTGCAAATTTGGTACAAACAATCCTATATGTTTGTATTCTGGGCATAAAAAATGTTTAAATATACAACTCCATAATTAATTAATGGTCTTCTGTACATTGAGCATAAGTTTTTGATTATTCAGATCTATGTGAAAGGAAAGTCTGGCTTTCGAAAGGGAGGGATTTTTTGTACATGTCTGTGTCATTGCTATAAATAAATCTTCCATCTGTCACAGACAGATTTTACTTGCTGTGTCTTGTAATTGGCGTGGGCTGCTATGGTTTCTTTGTTTATAATTTTCAAAAGAGCAATCCCCCCCCCCCCCTTTTTTTTTATTTCTGTCCCCTTTTATCGCTTCATTCTTTACTGACATTTTTTGGCGCTGGCAAAATTATTTGGAGCGTTTTTGTTTTTCTTTGTATAAATTGGGCAATTTATATGAGAAGGGGATGCTGATAATGCTCATTATTTTTATTTTTATGAGGAAGGTGTGTTAGCTCAGGACCTACACATCAAATAAGTCTGTATTTCTAGATTGTACCTTTCATGAATGTGAATATCATCGGTGCATTTACTGTCAGTACAGTCAGATTTATAGAAGGAAAAAATGCACTTCTGAACATTTACCTGACTGTGTTAGGATGTCAAATAATAGAAGTATAAAAACTACTGTAGGTATGATTTAGGATACTTTTCATACTAAGATTTGAGCACTAAAGCATATTAAGCACTTTTAGAAATATTAAACTATTTAAGCTTAATATAACATTTTTGACAGATTTAATTAGTGAGTTTCTACCAGTAACTTGTCATAGGTACAATGCCTGCATTTTCAGCTACGATATGGAGCACATATATGGGCCACCTTGGTCAGGCAGGAGAACATTTCGACATGTCAGCTGCACACAGGACTGCTGCATCCCCACAGACATTCTATATGGTGAGCTGAAACGGCTCCAGCATACAAGATACAAACTACAGATACATCCTTTTGTGCTGGAGACCATCATTCCTGCAATGGTCCCCGCAGCCATAAACATTGTTGCTCCAAAGGTGCAGATAGCTATGATGAACAGGATGTTCGATCATAAACATCACCTAAAAACATATCAGTTAAAAATTTCATATCTATTGTTCATCATAAATTTTTTTTTAATAATTTTGGAACATTTCAACAAAGCAAGAATACTGATTGTATCTTTCTGATTTGTTAAGGTGGTAAACAGAAATGGTAAAACATTTACCCAGTTAGGTTGAGTATGATCACATATACAGCATAATAGTAAAAGTGTTGCACTCAACATTTAAATTTTGCATTAAAACACATTCATTATTAATGCTTTTTTAATATTTTCCTCATGTGTAACTACATTTGCTGTAGTATTTTAATGCAAAACTTCATTATTTTCACTCATTTAAAATCCACAGACACAAGCTTTCTGTCCCTTCTTGGTCTAAGAAAAATATTTTGACTCCAGATTCTAATTAGGTTCCAGTCCTAAGTAGTGTTTTTTGAAATGTGTGTGTGTGTGGAGGGGGGTTTAAAGGTAGCAGTTCAGTGAGAATCACTGATGTTCAGTCATCAGAACTGACAGATGTGAAGAGACAGCCAGATTGATGCAAGTGCACACATACTGACACACACAAGTGTCCTCGGGGATCAAATGCACTGTGCTAGGTAGGACGAACACACAACTCAGGCATGCGCACTGATGTACCTATGTCTTTACAAACGTGGACCCCCAGGCTGACATACATGGAGCCAAGACTAGTTCAGCTTGGAGTGATTGCAGAACCCCTTAGTAAACAGAATTAAACCAAACCAAGAAATATGTGGGCAGACAGATGACGGACAGAATGCAGACAAGGAAACTAATGTAGTTTGTAGGGAAGTGGACTTGGAAATGAAAACTTTTCATTTTCTGACTCACATGGACTTCAACAGTCCAACAGTAAAATTAATCTCGTGATTATTTTCTCATCAAAGTTGTGATTTCCATTTACAAGACAGATGAAATCTCAAAAAAATAAAAATGAGTTTGATCAAAATTCCAGCTTGACTGAAATGCTGGATTGGAGCTGGTTATATTTAGTCTGCCCAGGTGACAACCGGACCTCTGTTATCATTATCCAAACATGGCAGAGCCTGTGGCTTTTCCTTTCTTTGTAGTTCAAATGAATGACTTGATCTGATCCCAAGAGCAAAATGGACCTTTTTCAATTCATTCAAAAAAATAAATAAATAAATATATATATATATATATATATATATATATATATATATACACACATTCTTTTAAATACAATATTTATAGATGAGGTTAAGTCCAGACACACATGTAGGACTGATCTCTTACATCCAACAGTCATCTGTAATATACCATGATGGCAGAGACCAAGAAAGAATTCAGCACCCTGTCAAGCTGTCCAGACCACATCAAGCATGAGTGGAAAGAGCAAGTAATGATTTGCCTTTCTTAAAAATGGAGAATTAAGTTGTTGTTTTTTTTTGTAGGGAGATGGTAAAGAAGAAAAAACAAATCACCCTTCTTTTATTTTAACCAGACCTGCAACGTTCCAAACTTTGAATCTTGCACCAGTGGTGGTTAAGTTTGAAAGAGAATGTAAGCTGCAAAAATTTTTTCAGTATGTTGTGTGCATTTCAATCAGGAAAATTCCTTCTCTCCTCCCAAGATTAGAAAACACTCCACTGGTGAAAGGAACATCATGCAACAAGGTTGATGTTCTAAGGCTGTATTTATCAAGTGTCTTTGAGTGCCATCTTAGTACTAAGTGCCGAGAAATTGTGGAATTTGGACAACATTCTCAAGTCTAAGAATCACTCCTAGTCTTCCAAAAATTTGGGAAGCCTCCAAAGGTGTCCTAAAGGCGGATTTATGCTTGCGCGACGTCTACGTGCAGCCGGCTACACGTAGGGGGTGCGCGTCTTTTTGGTGTCATGTTGCAGTTTCCCCTCCTAATCTGAAGATGGCAGCAGGGGTGGTATCGGCCAATAAACTCACCAGGTCGGAGTTATTTTGATGATAAACTTCAGTTCGGTAGGCATTTTCTGTTTTAAAACAACAATGGCGTCCAGTGTGGTTCAGTGTCTTTATTAGTTTGTGGAAGAAAATGAATAAATAATTCGATCAGCCTCTCATCAACTTGATCCACTGGTTATTGTTTTTAGAAACGGTGGTTACCACACAAACTCAGCCACAAAATCCAGATATCTGGCAACACATGATCCCAAACTGACCAATCACAAGGAAAAACCTCCGCGGGTGCACGTCAGTTCTGGAAGAGGTGCGTGTCGAGCCTCTGCGGAGCTACGCCGAGCCTACGGCGGTTACACGGATGCAGACAATGCGCAAGCATAAATCCGCCATAAGTGGTTAGAAGTTGCCTGTAGAGCAGGGCTATTCAACTCTGTCCCACATAGGGCTGCAATCCAGCCAGTTTTCAATGTCTCTCTGCTCTCTTCATGGAAATAACTGGCTTCCCTGGAGTAGTTGGTGCAATTGATGGCAGAAACATTAAGATTATTGCTCCAAGTTCGGATGAGAACACTTAACAGTAAGAGGTACCACAGTATCAACACACAAGTAGTTTTTGATGCAGATTATTTTATCTTGTATGTGGTATCCAAATGGCCTGGTTCCACGCATGGCGCCAGGATCCTGAATAAAAGTGGCCTGAGGCACCTGATTGAGGATTAGTGATATCCATTAGGCCGTTAACTTTTTACCTCTTTTCTGATGCCACAGACACAAGTGCAACTGAACTAGCTAAGTAAGCGCTTAATTATAAACTGTCCCGTTAAAATAAAAAAATGTTTAAAGTTTATAGAACATGGTTAATAAGAGGATCTATTCTCGTTACAGGGCACACAAAAGTATACGAAGTGTAGTGGGGAGAGGGATTGGGCAGTGGAAGCGAAGATTCTACGTTCTGCACTCAGAAATATGGTACACTCCAGACAGAGCGGGCCGTATCATAATGGCAAGTGCAATACTGCACGACATTTGCAAAGCACGGAATGTCTGACTCCCATCAGCAGAGAATGATGATGATAGGGAAGAGATGGAGATGCAATGTCCCCAGGACATCCATCCATGTGATAGGATTGTCTTCAGACAACACGTCGCCAACCTCCGCTTTTGGGTAAGAATAACAATAAATCACCACTACATAAGTGCATTTTTAAAATTTTTTTTTTTTTTATTGAGTCACTTTATTAGTCGCTTGTTGTTATAAACTTTTTATTTATTTATTTGTTTTAAGCAAAATTGTAGTACTCCTCCTAGAGCCACAACAACACTAATTTATTTGCACCTTGGTTTGTTGTCTCCTTAAAGCTTGCAGATCTGGGTCAT
This sequence comes from Rhadinocentrus ornatus, assembly GCA_037177495.1. NCBI lineage: Eukaryota > Metazoa > Chordata > Actinopteri > Atheriniformes > Melanotaeniidae > Rhadinocentrus > Rhadinocentrus ornatus. The sequence continues at coordinate 15,005,070 of JBAMHW010000026.1, read as the reverse complement.
CTGCTGCCTCATTCACCCCCACTTGAAAAAACAAAAGCTAGTGAAACAGCACGCCCAAAAAGTTTTATGGCCCATCCCCCGTAACACCCCTCTCTCCCGTTTACCCTTACTTTATGGATGCCCATTGCCCCATACAAAGTACTTGGACTCGGCTGCACTGCATCAAGAGTGCATGGAAAGAGCGCTTTTAGGATGCCCGTGGACACAGGAGATGCCTCTTGAGCCAATCTGAAAAGTAAGGAGTATGGCTGAAATATCAAATATGGTCTTGTCATGGTTATAGTAAAACAATGAACACATACTAAACAGTTTTAACTGTTATAACAGTGTAACGTTACTGAACTAAAACAAATATTGCACAACAATTAAAAACAATTATTTCTTATTAAAATTCACCGTGGCAATAGCGCAATATCCCCTTGTTGTAACAGGAATACTTTGAAAACTCACCCTTTTCATAGCAAATTGCAGCTGGATCCTGGCTGCCGTCCAACCCATAGATGCTTGTGTTATTTTGTCCATGAATGTGCTGAACAACCTCTGCAACTGTGCTTAAGTCTTTGCCAGGGGGTCCCACGCCTGTGTAAGAATAAAAAAAATGGATAATAAGATAGATTTGAGCAAATGCGGTAGGGCAAGGCCATCAAGCAAGCAAATAGTAAAGGAAAAGAAATGCTGGTGCACATGGAGCCAGCCTTGAAAGCTACAATTTTGGTTCTGCTTTTTGAGAGAATGTGATACCATTTCTTCACAGTCAGCTGGTGAGCGAGAGCAGAAGGCTTGAGAAGCGTTTAGTTGGATTGCATTTTCCTCCCATGCGTTTCTTTTATTATGGCTTGTAAGCAATTTGCTAAAGTTCCCTTTCTTTGGCTGACTAATTTTACAAGTTGGAGTATCCTCCTCTTTCCAGTTCGGTTTTCTTTTTAATTCCATGTTGGCTTCAGCTCTGTGGACTGTGACTGCAGTAGAAATAGATTAGGTAAATTAAGCGCACATCAATTTCAAGTTAGTTGCCTAATTTATGAATTGGAAAAGAAAGCGAAGGAAAATTTATTTGTTGGATTTTTAAGCAACTCTGCAATTCAAAGTGCATGAAACATACATCAACTAAAACCAACACATGCAACATAGAAAAACATAAAATAAAATCAGAAAAAGTTGCGCTGGAAATAAAATTGTACAATTTACAAAAAAAAGAAAATTAAATAGGAAATATTTCTATTTGATTCATTATCTATATATATGTATATATTTTGTTTAGCAAAATATTCACTTCTATTGTCCTTTTAACGATTCCCTAAGATTCCCTTCCTTAAGATATTTTGATATTCTTAGATAAATGGCTACATTCAGCAATTGGTCAATTTAATGGACTTGGAAGTGATGTCATCTAAATTCGGTTTACGGAACATAGTACTGTCATAACCTCGCTCTGAGACTGATACTTAAGACTGAGTCCTACACTTCGTTAAAAGTGCGAGACACTGGTTTTGTGACGGTTTCATATAATGAATAACATAGGCATTTAATGTTTTTTTAAGGCAGTTATTACAATATTGGAGTCTTCAAATGAATAATTTTGTCTGGTTTTCTGCTGTGAACCAACTGAGATTTAGTAAATTCTGGGGCAAGATGCATAAAACAACATGCTAAAGCAGAAAAATACATATACTTCCTTCATGTCAGATCTGTATATCTATGAATGGATGTGAGCATTCTGTTATTTGTATACAAAAACATCTGTTGTGCCACAATTAAATAAACAGACAGTTGAAGCAACAACAAAGAAATAGAAAAAATGAAAATGGATTTTTGTCTCTTTTCTGTAGTCACAAACAAAACAAACTGCTGAATGGAAAAATAGCAACAGAAGTGATCAACTCTGCAGTTCAGAACAAAGGATGCTGCAGAGGTTGGCCTAACGGCAAACGAGACGAGAGCAAGTATCAGCTCTCACTGGCATGGCATTAGAGCTACAGGCAGAGTGTTGGCAGTCCATGCTTTATCTGTATTATTAACACACAGTCTGTACTGTGTGTAAAGTCTTGCTTGGAGAGGATCAGGAGGGAGATAGACATACAGACAGAGCATGGTTTGCCAACTGTTTTCATAAACACCCTTTGGAGGCCTGGAACAGTGTATGGGCCAATCTTCTGGATTCAAAATGCACCTAAAGCCCAGTGTGTGACGTTAAATCATACCTTTGACCCTTAATCACATTTACATTATAAAGTTCCTGGACATCATTATTTTAATCCCTGTGAAAAGTTAACATTTGATTATACTGCCAGATTGGAGCAACACACTCATAAGAACCATTTGTGAATTTCTTGTTCATTTCTGTTTTGAGAACTCTCTTCCTCTTTTCACTATTCATGACCTTTGTTCTTTATGAAGCACTCGGTGGCCAAGAAACCTCATGGCATAAGAGCACTTTATGAATAAATTTCACTCTAGTTAACACACATTTTAAACTGCACTAACCTTTTGTATCTCTGTACTCCCCCTATACATGCATTATTTGTTAGACTGGCTTTGACAAGAGTTCCCGTAGTATTACAAAGAGTCGTCTCAGTTGCTCTCATCAGTGATCCTAATCTCTGAAGCATTCCTCCTGCTTTTTATTTTCTTAAAGGGAATCCCCAAACTGCTGTACTTGGGGGTTCACATTTTGTACAAATGTGCATGCATACAGATGTCTTATGTCTCTTTTGTTTTATGTTGTCAGATGCAATACTGAGGTTGACTATGTAAAATTTATGAACACTTGAAATCTAAACTATTGATGCATGATTTTATAGAGCCTGTGATGTTGAAGAAATACCATGCTCAAAAACCTTAATATGGCATGCGATTGAGAAATTAATGATTAAAAACACCTTTTTCCCCTCATCAATGTTTTATCCGATTACGGCTTCAGTTGGACTGAATAATGCACAGGCAGTTAAATTTAATCATTGTTCTACTTTCTAATGCACTTAGGTTTATTTATTTTATAATAAATTGAGATGTATGTTGTTGCTAGTGTGATACATGTTTTCGTGGGTCAACTGTGCACAAATGAAGATAACTGAAAGCCGCTTATCAAGATGGATGATCATCAACTGCAATGTCAAACATGGAGCAAAACATCTTTCCATGACAAATTGTGATTAATTATTATTGTCAAACTTAGTTGATCCTTTTATTACAACATTTATTTTACGAATGCTTAGCAATTTAATACAAAAGTCCCCTTAATATGGCGCAATGAGCACTATTTTACGTCTATATGGATGCATGGCTGCAAACTTCAGCTGGGGCTATTGCTTGTTTGGGCACTTTGGCTTTCACCCATAGTCTAAAATCATGCATGTTAGGTTAGGTTAATTGTTTCTATTATCTATTGACAGGCGATCTTTCTGTACCCTCCTTCTCAGCTAATAGTCGCTGGGATAATCTATAGGTCCACCCACAACCCTGCATTGGAATAAGCAGGTACAGACAATGAATGGGTGGATATTAACATTGAAATCCCATGATTAAAGCGCAGTCTGCTCAGACTGGCCAGCTTCAGTGGGTTGATCAGACAGCCATGTTATGTAAAAGCTTTTAAAAATGTTGCCTGGTTTGTAGACACCCCTAAGTGCAGGTCAACTAATCAATAATAAGACTACAGCCTACAGAACAACCTTTTTGTCATTCATGTGCCACATTTAGGTGACATGTAGAGCCAGATGGATAGTAAAAAATCACCTAAATGTCTAAACATTTTCCCACGGGCTTTTTAAATGCACAGTGGGAAAATGCATTATTTAATTTAATTTTATATGCAATTTTTTTGTTTATTTTTTTGCTTTTACATTAAATCTACATTAGTGATAAAGATATGTATGCACACATCTTGTTTCTTTTGTTACCTTGGATTTGTTTTTTAATCTTCCTTGAGATTAAGGCTTTATTTCAATAGAGTTAAATATCTTTAAGGATTAGTGATGGGAGGATCACAAATCTTCCTTTCACTGAAGAACTGAGTAGCTCTGATGCTTCATGATCATCACAATCTAGATAGATCACTTTGGAAAAGTGTTCAATTACAGTACCAACCCAGAGAGGGCACTGTGTTGCTGTGCGGGGGAAGTTAAGCCCCAGGTCAGGGGAAGACTGCAATATTTATCCCCTCCTTACATCACCTCTCCTGACAAAGTACACTGAGCACTTCAGGGGCATACTAATTCGCCCAATGTGTATTAACCCTCCCAATATCTGCCATTCGACACAATGACAGTAATTTGGCAAAATGGTGAAAATAAGTTTCATCTCCAGTGTTGTCATTCACTCAGAACAAAAGCTGATATACTGTTCAAAATCTTTTGAAGGTATTTGACCCATCCTAGATAAGTACAGAAGAATAAAAAGCAAAACAAACAAAAAACAAATCCAGAGGCTGGATGAAACATAGAAACATAGAATATAAAAATTTCCAATCCATTCCTACTTATGTAAAGTCAAGGTTTAATCTATAAAAATGAAAATAAAATCCAGCTTATAATTATCAATGAGGAGAACTCCAGGAGTTTGATTTCTCTTTCAAAGATGGACCATTTTTAAAACAAGGGAAGGGTTTTGTTTATGTTTTTTCTTGGTGTCTGTGGGATAAGTTTCTTATTCAGCTTTTTAATTTCAAACATGTTTGTTCCTAGTGCAGTCTAATTCCCAAGCATCATTCATATTCACTCTTGAAAGCAAATAGTTCAAGGAAACGTTTGGTTCCACAGAGAAAAGCTTTCCCTTTTGAACATTCTTCATTTCAAGAGGCAGCAGCTGATTCCTAAGAAACCAAAAAAAAAAAAAAAAAACATTTCACAGGTCGCTCCATGAGTCCATATGGGATTCAGTACCTCTCTTAGACTTTTTGTCATGCCTGCAGTTGGAGAATTACAAACCTGATCTATTCGGCATGCTGTTGTGAGCACAATCATTTGTGAGCTGCTTGTAAAAGGGATTCATGCAAAGAATAAATTTCCCTCTGATGGTTCTATTTTGTCTGCATCCCTGCACGCTAAAAATAAGCGGTGAAAAAATGTGCAATAAGATCTCATTTTCTGCATTGATCCTTCATATGCTACATGTGGTGGTATCATATAGTATGCTTATTATATCCACTACCTAATTTTAGCTATGATTCTCTACAGGAGTCAAATATTTACCAAGAAAAAATTATATTTTCAACATTCTTTTTTTTCTTTTTTTTGAGAAATTTATCCATAATCTAACAGGAAAAACAAACAAACACCCACCTCCCTCTTCAACACCAACTCCAAACCCACATGCAATGCCACATGATGTTAGTTTTATTTTCACTCTGATACATGACAGATGAAAAATAGAGGGAGAGAGAAAACATTCTAGGCAGTAACGACAGCTTTGAAACCTTGAAGAGCCCAATGCAGCCAATCTCGGCTTCACAGGCGTGCAGCGTGATACACTGTGGGAAGTTGCCGTGGCGCACTGCGTTTCAGGAGAAGTGAGAGAGAATGAGAAAAAATGGCAGCAAATGAAGTTGGCGAGCTGTGGAGTATTGTTCCCTTCTGCTCGTAGTAATGAACAGGCCTTTGGAACAGACTGGGGAAATTGGTCCCCGGTGGGCCCCAGGCCTCTCTCATCTGCCACACATGGCGGCACACAAACATACCTGTGGACACATTCATTGAGACTGCCTGCTCATGCTGCCACACAATCAAACATATTGATTAGGAAGTGTCACACTGTGCTTAGGGGTGTTTGTCCAGTTCATCATCACAATTAGTTTTAACCTTTTATAACAGTTTTGTGACTGAATGCGGATGGAGATGGATGAGGAAACACGATTGATCAAACTGAACTTTACATTATATGTCTGCTTCCTACTACTAATAATTGTGTTTATTATTACTCATGTGGTGTGTAATCTCAAACATGTCTGCATTTAAGTCTCATAAAGATTAGGTTTATATTTTTTAAGTGGTTCATGATTTTATTAAACAAAATTAGTTTATGAATAACAGATGTTATGTTAAATTTCTCTTGGTTGTGTTTATTTATGCTGCAGCAGAAAATGAAATATTAATGAGCGCTGCTCAAATGCATATCATGCAGTTGAAGTGATGCTTTAGTTTAAGTTTTAGTTTTTTTTGTTTTTTTTTACCAAATTCAGTTCCACTCTTGAATAGCCATGTAGTCCACATGGTGTATGTGTGTATGTCATTAGGGACCAGTGGAAAGCCAATGCACTGAATTCAGTAAATGTATCACTACATTCCAATGCTGTGCTTGCTCAATAAAAGGTGAAATGGATTTCTGATCCACTGACATAGCCTTTAACATGGATAGAGCTACTGAATAACACAATGTCATTACTGGGCAGCAGAGGTTTGGCGAGGTCATCTATGTGGAATAAAGGATTGGTACAGTTTGTGATGTCACTGACAAATGGATTAACATTAAACCTTGTTTAAGCTTCTCCCACTTGGTGTGGAAGGGATGGGGAAGAAAAGGAACCCATTGTGTTCCCCTAAACTACATGGGAAATTTATCTGACATTTATAAGGCTTCAACAGTCTGAATTAATCAGATCAAGAGGATACCATCTAAAGCTTTGCCACAGTATTTATATGAAAGCTGCAGCAACAACAAAAATATTAATTTATAATAAAATAAATAAATGAAAAAAGAGGAATGTTGCACTAGTTAGAGAAAGAGCAGTCGTCTTTCAACCGGAAGGTTGGTGAATCGATTCCAGGCTTTCCCAGACTACATGTCGAAGTGTCCTTGGGCAAGACACCTAACCCTAGGTTGCTTCCTGATGTGCCTATCTGGGTGTGAATGGGTGAACGGGACAAGTAGCGTAAAGTGCTTTAAGTGGTCAAGCTGACTGAAAAAGCTCTACAAAAGTACAAGTTCATTTACCATTTTACATCAGGCTGTAGAAGCTTCATTAACGTCAGGTGAACTTTGGAAAGCATTTTGACATAAGATGTTGATTTTGTCCCACATTTCTTTCTCAGCGAGCAAGTTACAGAAAGAGCTCTCCAAATATCCAGTTTATACAGAATGAAGGCTCACCGCATGCTGTCATTTGAACCTATATTACCCAAACAATCAACACCAAAAAGGTCTAATTTATGGGATTCATACCACAGAGGAGCGTGAGTGTAGTGAGTGAATCTTGCTTTATTCAAAGCTAAAAATTTATTATGTCTGAAATTCTTATTACTGGAAATTCTAGGCTACATTTATGTCTAGAAACAAGACGCAGATAATTTGCTAACCTCATATTGCAGGTTACATGTGCTAGAAACTTGATGGTCACCATGTGATCTTGTACATAAACTGTTAGCACCCTTTGCACTCTGCTGTCAATAACAGACATAACTGGGATGGATCAATCATGTGCCTCCCACCTCTGATGACCTGGCAAATTTGCAATTAAATAGGTCCACCTGTAGTGGAAAAATCTCTATGACATGATATCAGTACAATAAAGAAAATTTACTGTGATAGTATTGCAATTGCATATTGATATAAAGGATGCGCTGCTTTTGTTTATGTTCTAGTTCTAGCCCTGGATAGTACACATAAAGTAGTAACATATATTGACATATATCAAGTCAAATAGTTATCACAATTGTTTCAACAATGATATTGCAAGTTATTTTCCAAATATTGTACACCTCTAACAAGGCTTATCATACAGGACAGAGCTTGTGGGAGGAATTGCTGCAATAGTTGGAAAGTTCTAAAAAAATATCTTATCAACTGTCATCTCTGCACTGTTCTCCGAACATCAATGTGTCATTTAGTAGAAGAAGAGCACAAGTCAGTAAACTCTACTACTAAGCGTGCAAATAAATTGGTATGGTGCTGTGTTGATTTAACAGTTCATAAACAAAATGACTAGTCAAGCAAAACCATGTTGTGAGTCATTTACAAAAGCCAAAGCAAAAATTTAGTTCTGCATAACACTTCTTTCAGCTAACCCACATTCATTACATTAGCTAGCTACAGATGTAAAATAATAAAAATAATCTCATTCCATAGCAAACTTCATTCCTGTCATCTGCAGTACACTTGGTGAGTTGGGATTTCAGCCTGAGAGGGACCATGATGACAGAAAAGTGATGAAATCCACATCTCAGAGCCAATTTGTTGCTGAGGAGCTGCCATCTCTTGGTGCATTTACAGCAAGTGAAGGAGAAGTAAAACACTTGAATAAAGTCATCATTGAGCAAAGGGACCCTTCACAGCTCTGTAGAGCTGTGTTTCTTAATGTATAGAGAGGGACTTCAGAGTAACTGAAGTCATTTTCAATAATTTCTGATCTGATTGCAGTAATTAAATTGGCCAGTTAAGGGGTTGGCCTTTACTTCTAGCACAGAAATGTCCACCCCCTTCTCGGTACAGCAAACATTATGAGTCTCATTATAAACAAGACCAGGCGCTAACGTGTAAAAATAAAGACGTGTGCTTTCTTCAAGCACGTGTTATCCTTTAATCCTCCATCTCTTCCCTTCTTTTTCTCCTTTTGCTAGACTGCCCTCCTCTTTCACTCAACCATACATCAATCACCTCAATGTTTATTGTCAATAAAATATTTAGTGTGAGAGGGCCTGCATGCCCAGATTGCAGGTTTCATCTCCCCCTCAAACAAAGCACGGTATATGTGTCTCTGTGTGTGGGTGTACATGACTCAAGTGATTGAGATTCAGGACCTTGATGCAAAGATTCTGCATCAGCTTGTGTGCTCTGTACGTGATCGGGGTTATTACAGATTTGCATCTCAAGGTTAATCTGTGATTTAACGTAGCTGCCAACATGTAAATAACAGAGCTTGAGGTGGTTGATGTGTGGTATGGAAGTGTTGAAGTAAGAGTGCTTATTTGTGAAAATGCTGAGAAAAAAACAACTAAATATTCACTGGAAATCCTACTGAATGATACTATTGCTGTGTGATTCCATACATGAGCAATCCTTTTAGTGTGTAATAGAAGATAAACTTAAACAACTGTTTAATTTAAGAATTCCATACATATGTTTGAAAATCGTACCTATAAATCAAATGAAATTATGGCCATGTTTTTGTTATACAGTTATTTATTTTTATTTATTTATTTATATATTTTTTTTTACACACAAACATTTTTACTATAAATTGGTTACAGTGAAGTATATTTTAAGTGTCAAGTTTTCTATATACAGAATTCTGCCACTATGGGGTACTGGACCCTTAAGTAAGGGCTGTTTGGTTCTTGAACGACCAGTGTCAGAGTTTGGTTCGCATAGCAGACAGTAGCTGTGTTACTATTACAGTTTTACGCAAAAAAAGTAATATTTTTAATCTTTTCAACAAAGTTCAGTTGCGATTTGCAGGTGTTTTCATTGAATGGTGTTTAGCGCATTAGCCATTACTGTCGTGAAAGCTCGTCGTGCCAGACTCCACTTTGGAGGAGAATAGAGATTTCTAAATCTTTGTAAAACTCTGCATTTCGCCGTTGTTTGCTTTCAAGGATGATTATATTTTTTCTTTAATTATTTGTAAAAAGATTTCCGTATCCTACTGTGTTGCGCCTTCCTTATTTGAAATGAGCTGGTCACATGACCTGCTACGCCACGTCCAGTGAAGCGTAAATGTAAGATCTGACCGGTGTAGAAGCAGACGCAAATGCAGGCAGGAGTTTGAGAAGTTTTAATCTAGTATGGTCAGAGGAATGAGTATAGGAGCATGGGAAATAGATTACACAATGACTGGGGTGAACTCATGGTTTAAGTAGTAAGGTGGACAGGTGTTACTCATGAGACTGATGATAACTCGGCACAGGTGGAATCCAAGATGGCGGAGGCAGATGAATCATGTTGGCAGAACTGGAGATCAGTAGGCAGGGGAACATGGGCATTGGTGGAGGAGGAGCAGGCATGACAGTAAATGCGAAAAAAGTGTTTCCATTACACTTTTGCGATATACTTCTTTATCGACACGTCTGAAAAAGAGATATATTTGAGTTTTTCTTAAATGTAGGTGTTTCCATTACCGGTTTTTTATTGCAATATTTAGCTTTTGCTCAATTATAGTGGTAATGGCAAACACCTAGTAAGTCAGATCTAGTTCTGGTGAGGCCTGGACTCCATCAGAGCCCTTCATCAAATTCTGTTCATAACTTTAATGCAGTGGTTCTAAAACTTTTTGAGCCACAACCCCCCAAAACAACATACATTGGTGTTCGCGACCACCATGTGACGACTGATGTTTCAGATGGGTCATCTTCTAAATGTAAGGGTGGAAAACTGTCAGAATCTTCACAAATAAGGAGCTTCTTTTGAGGCGCTAATGTCAAAATCAGATTTTTAAATTGTGTGTGTACTAACTTCATTGTTAATCTGTTAATATGTCAAAAAATTAAGGTCCATAATGGTGATAATTTAAAGATTTATCTCTTCATTAAATTATTTAATTTTGACAGCTCTTGGAAAAATTTCAAATTTTTTGGATAAATGGAGGCTATTTCTTTTTTGGGAGATATCTAGTGACACCCCCCCCCCCCCCCACCCCCCTGAATTTATTTTGCGAACCTCATGGGGGTCCCAATCCCCAGAATCTCTAGACACTGTGTGGACATAGAGGGGCCCACTTTAGTAAACTCTGGATTTGGTTGCTGCTTTTGGCTTTTTGTAGATGATGTAGTCCTGTTTGCCCCATCAGGCCATGATTTTAACTCTCACTGAAATGGTGAGACAGGAGTATTGGCGTACAGTCCGCAGTTACTCAGGCTTTGCACTGGTCTGTCATGGTAAAGAAGAAGCTGAACTGAAAGGCGAAGCTCTCAATTTACCGGTTGAACTACATTTCTACTTTCACCTACGGTCAAAAGCTGATAGTAGGGACCGGAAAAACGAGATCAGGGATACAAGCAGTTGAAATAAGCTTCCTCTGGATGGTGTCTTGACTCTCCCTTGAGATAGGCTGAGAAGTTTGGTCATCCAGTAAGGGCTCAGATTAGAGCTGCTGCTCCTCCATATAGAGGCGCCACATGAGGTGCTTCAGGTAGCTGGTTGGGGTACCTCTGCTGATGCCTCCCTGGTGAGGTGTTCTGGGCACATCCCACCAAGAAAGCCCTTGAGAAGACCCAAAACATGTTAGAGGGACTGTCTCTCTTGGCTGGTCTGAGAACATCTCAGGATTACCCCTGATGAGCTGGAAGAAGTGGCCAGTGAAGGGGAAGTCTGGATTTATAATCAGTAAGTGTAATTTCCGTGTATGTTATTTGTTTTAATTAATAATTCTTTTTACCGTCCACTATTAAATTAGTTTAACTATTGTTTATTGTACCAACACATCATTTAACACAGTTGTTGCTGGCAGATGGAAGTGTTCAAGCTGGTGTCTGGCTTACAGATGAACTGTTTTGTGTGTTAGTCAAATATTTATCCCTTTGCCAAGGTGAGAACTGAGGGGGAGGCATGTTTTCAATCCCGTTTGTCTGTCTGCCAGCAAGACTGAGCAAAAACTACCAGATAAAATTTCATATAATTTTGAAAAAGGGGTCAAGTACAAGCAAAGGAAGAACCCAATAAAATTTTCATGTAGGGATAATTTTGTTAAAAGCTGTAAAGTAGGACATAAAACTCAGTGGAGGATGGAATAACTGGGTGCCTTGCCTTTTTTTGCAAGTATGGGTGTCTTGGAGTCTAAAGAGTTATTCCAACTTTGCTTTAGGCTTATTTGCTGACACAAGGGAGTGTCACACTGACACAGTAGTTGCAATTCTGTTGTTTGTTCTTTTGATACACTCAAGATTTTTTCATGCAAAAATACTGTCGAAAAGAGGATATAAAAAGTTGTAACAGGAAGACAATGCCCATCTAGAATGTAATGGAAGAAAATGATAATGGATAGAAAGATCACCCGCAGAGCTGGAATTGAAAATAAATTGCAGGGCACATTGTGATATCAAGAGATGTGGCTATAAACATGCTGGTCAAATAGTGGAAGGCCAAGGTGAACTAACCAGTTTTAAACAGTTGTGACACAGGGGCCTCTGGCTATCCACTCAATATACCTCAGTGAGCTATTCAGTACTAAACAGTATGTTTGCTGTTATGTACTTTTCCAGTGTGCTCTTGTAGATTAGATGCATCACATTTGCAGTATTTTATGGACTTTGAAGTTTTAGAAAGGAACAGAAGAAAGCAAGTTTGTCTTATTAGATCTTGATCTTGATTTTTCATCTCCAATAAAATGAAATCACAAGCTAATAATTAACAACATAAAATATTAAATTTATTTCAAAGTTATTCCTTTGTCTTACCTAAAATTTATTTCAATACCGAACTGTGACCTTAAGAAGAATAAAATAGCTTACAGCATTATTTCCCTCTACATAGGTGAATCTGACACTTATGTTGTAATATAAGGATCAAAACTGACTTTAAGGGTGAGAAACTGTTATTCATTTAAAGATTGTTACAATAAAATCTTACACAATTGTTGTAATTTATGCTTACTTTCCTGCCATGATTAATTTTGTTGCTGAAAAACAAATTTCCATATATAATTCCATGTAGTCACAGATTTTTAAGTGAAGGCTTGTTTCTCCTTTTGTAACCCTGTTATACTCAAACGCAAACTCTTTGGGACACACCACTTCCATCACCCTGACATTGCAATGAAAGTGAAGTGACATCTAGGTCACTGCTTTGACACTTTAAGAGCAAAAATGGAGGAAGATGTGCAATTATTTCTGTTTAATGCATGCCAGTTCTTTAGTTTAAATCAGTGGATCAAGTCACCTTAGTACCATTAGGAAAAGCCAGTGATTTGAGACGATATTATAAAAACATGTATTTAAAAGAACAAATAAGAGGAAATATTCTTGAGTGCAGATGGTGGAGAACAAAGATGATACAATTTTAACAGCTGCCCTACAGAGAGGAGGGAAAAACATCTGTTTCTCTACAAAGAGCAGTTATTAAGATTGATCAGTTTGCTGTGACTTTATTTTTATTGAGAAAGATCTCAAAGCATGTGGTCCTAAAATAAAAACAGCCTTTCTGTGCAGGTTTACTCTTCTTTTGATGGGATTTTGTATATGTGTGTGAAAGCAGGTGTGTTCTGCACGTGTGTTATAGTACATGCGATGAGTCTGTATCAAGTAGCTGTCCCCCTGTCAGGTCTCAGGTATTTATAAATCTCAACAGTAGAAGACTGATCACCAAGCCTCAAGCTGCCACACATCTATCCAGCCAAGAGGTTCTAAAGACAGCCTTTAACACCCTTTTTGATGCTGCCGCAAACTAAATTTTAAGCAGCTTTCCCTTTCCTTTCTGTGTTCTTTTCTTCTTAGCTGTGATTGTGCATTAGCAGGAGGCATCACTGTGGTGATTTCTGTGTGTTCAGAGATACAACTCTTTTAATTCGTACTTTTCCTCATGCTGTTTTCATAAAACTGTCCCCTCTGCATATTGTTGCATTTTCTGCAGTTTAGTATCTGCCATTTCAAGTTGGTTTTGCCATGTTTGTTTGGTTATTTGTGTTGGCCTCTCAGTGCGTGATGGTGTCTGACACAGTTTGCTTGCATGTGGTTTTGAAGAAATTGGCCTTTAACAGATTCGTAGCAAAGCTGGATTGTCTGCACAGTGAAAAAGACTGAAACGCATATTGTTTTGTTATCTAATGGGTCTCATTCTTGTTTCCTGGTCAGACATCAGTTACAAGAGCTCACAGCTCAGCTTGTAGCCTTGAGTGGGTACAAAGTTCTCATTACAGGATGATGACACTAGTCAGAATCAAAATTTGTTTTAAATAATCGGATGAATCATCTATCACCATCCAACATTAGACAAAGAGGAGCAACATGTAGGAGTCTTTTCAGAGAAATTGAACATATCTGTAGTGTCTGCCCTTCCTTGAATGAAGAAAAAAATAACGGGTCTACTAACCTCTGTCCAAGAGTTATTGGTTTGGCTTGATCCAGTGCCTTTGCTCTCACCATGCGTTACACACTGTGTGTAGAGCACCCAAAAATCATGCTTATAATTAATCATAATCACAGTATATCTAAAGTTATACATCTTCCAACTATCTGAATGGTGATGTGTGATCCAGTGTTACTGATAATTTATTAACAGGAAGACACAGCGGCTGTGGGCTGCAACAACAGAAAAAAAACAACAACAACAAAAAACAAACAAACAAACAAATTTAATTTTATCTAATAGCATTTTATACAAGGCCTGCCATTGGGCTGAGTTCAGGGAATATCAGTAAAAAAAAAGCAAAAAAAAACCTATTTCTCAAAAAATTAAAACCCAAACATTACAGAATATGTAATAACATTTTATAATTGCTTTTACATATTTTTAAAAAAATGGGGGGCACCATGGAGCAATTGTGCTAAGGACACCTAAATGGCTAGCAGCGGCCATGGCTTGATCCGCCACAAAGACATTGATTCCGTTGTGATTTTGAGCTCTGGAATCAATGTGTCCATGTAACCCATCCACCTGGAAAGTTATTGTAAAGCCAATCTGAATCAACATGAGAGACCAACTGGCTGGTTAATCACTTGAGATGAAGACCAACTTTGTTAACCATGTGGCCATGCTGCAAACATGTCCAAAGTTGAGTTTTCATGCTGCATCTTGTAACCCTTAGTTTACTGCTGAGTGGCAAGCACAGCCTAGATAAATTAGTGGGATCCTGGAGGGTTGCCAGTTCAAATTCTCAGACCAGTCAGTAAAGTAAATGACTAATGCGCTCTCTGCTCACTGAGTAATAACCAAAGAAATCATATGTTGAAATGGCCTTAAGCAGGGTGCTTAATCCCTGACTGCCACAGAAAAGCTGCTTAGTTGCAGGAGACAGGAGATGGCTTTCACTAAGCAGCCAGTAGGTGTGATGTGTGTAACTGTTTAAATATTTGCTGCAGAGTGGAGTTGGCAAGAGCTCGGGTGTTTAGAAAAAATCTTATATTGTTATGATTAATATTTCATAAATATTTCAGGAGATAAATGTTGGGTGATAAATAAATAGGCACTGTGTGCCTATAAAGATAATATAAGACTAAATATTTTTTAAGCTTTTTCATAGTAAAAATTACACAATTGCAGCAAAATCCAAAAACCTTCCTCTTTATGAATATTTCTGCTTGTGTGTCAGAAGTGTAGTAACATGGATCTACTTTAGATTGTCCTGCAGCACGCCATTGTTAGTAGCTGAATGGAAGTTGGAGCAGAAAAACACTTTCTATTCTAGTGGTGCAGATAGTATTGATTTATAAGATGGAAATTTAGTCTGAATCTCATGGGATACAGGAGTGTGTTCAAATAAATTGTCCGAGATGCACATAGCATTGCGCAAAAGGCCAACAGTTGGTGAAGACTGCAGATACTTGCTTGCACTTACAAACATCAACACGCAGAATTACGAATACTCTATTTTAACTGACTGCAAGAGGGGCTTTTGAACCTGTATGATGGATTGTTTGCTTTATTCTCTCGTGGTTTTGAACCTGTATTTTTGGGTCTGCTCTACAAAACTGAAGAGCCACCAGGGACAGCACTGCCTCTTCTAATCCACCAAGTTCTAAATCTCCACTATGATTCCAGTCTCGAAGAACAATATACCCTGGAGCTTAAGGTGAAGTGAGAGAGATGGGAAGACTGGGGGGGTGAATGAAAACAGAATAGATAACTACTGAAGGGAGTTACAAAAGTGAACAGAATCCTTTCTGAATGTAGATTACAGTGTTAGAGATGCCATATTAAGGTTCAGTGGAAGGGCTTTTTGGCCTGGAGGTATTTTGCCATTGCGGTACTTGTAAAAGCCTTTTTAAATAAATTCTATTGATTGTGAATTGCATCAGTTTCCTTTCTTCCTGCATATCTGCAAGCCATGGTGATCAGATTTTAGAGAATATAATCTTTTGTTTTGTGGTTTGGAAATATTGTTTAATTCATTAATCAAAGATATATTGAATGATTTAAAAAAAAGGGTGGGTAGAATTACACACTTGTCCTTAGAAAAAGAAAACCTGATAAAAACAGAGGAAGCATCCTGAAAGAAGAGAGTATCTACAACTGAATTGTCAGTATTTAACACATGGAGCATATACTGACATTGGCATGAGGTTTCTGTGGAATAGGACAAGAATCCCTTTAAACTCGCCATCCTGCTTGGATCACGGAAGAACTGCATAACTCCCTGTAGGTTCATCAAACAAGAGGGAAAGATAAAAAAATAGGCTTCCTTTCCTCTGACAGGGAAAATTGTCCTGGGTTCAAATGAACTTCCAATAAAGGTTCTCCCTCCAGGCACTGGTGCTAGAGATGTGGTGGGAAAATCTATGTTCTTGACTCTTTACATCTCCCCTTATGTTTTACCACGCTAACTTATCGGGGGGATGCCCCTCACACACGTATCATCAGTATTTTGCTGCCCAGACTCGACATAAATCTTTTCAATTTTTGGGGGCATTAAATGAAAATTTAAGAGCTCAGTTTGCAGAATGTGGCAAAATCTGTTGTTTTTTTAAGACTTTTTAATTTAAATGTCTGGTTGGAACCTGAAAAAAATTAAAATTTTTTGCTCTCAGGTTTTTTTTTTTCAGATTTGATATGAAGTGATTGGATTAATCAGCTTACTGTGTTATATTGATCACTGGCTCCTGGCAGAACTACAATATCGGCAAATACTCATTTATTGAATTGATGTGCCAGCATTTTGTGATTAAACTTATGATTTTAAACCCCTTAAACATGGATCTCTTGTGGGTCTCGTTAGCAAAGAAATGTTTAAAAATGTGTTTTTTTAAACATTTGGGCATGCATTGTTTTTCATTGATCATATATAATATTTTAAGAATTATGGCCTTGTATTTATAATTTCATGAGTACAAACCAACATCAATGCTTAATTTTTCATAAAATATAAATATATTTTTAGTAGTCACATAATTGTGTGTAATACCAACGAAATTTCTGCAGTCCTGCACCAGTCAAAGTTATAGGATTAGTTTTGGGCCGTTTCAGCCTTCATGTTGCATTAGCATTAAAGTTTATTTTTTTAATTGCACCTTCCAGTCAAATCTTTGATAATCAGAGCAAAAAAAGGAAGCGTCCAGACAAAAGGGTTTGCTTGAGAGCTGAATAGATTTAAGATATTGCAGCATTTTGTGAAATAAGGTAAAGAGTTATCTAACACCTTGTATTTAATTTTTAACACTTAACATAGCTTAGCAGTTGCTTAATAATAGATCCACAACAAATTGTGTTGAAACCCGCCTGTGCACAGTGGATCTGTTATACAGTCTTGATTGTTCTAGATATGGACTGACACACATGTAATATTCAGGGAATATTTTATGAAATATTCACATTGTCATTACATACAGTGTGTTGACTGTTTGGATACAAAATCACAGTAAACGTACCTCATGTTTTCAACTGAAATATAGCTTGCATGGCTTTAAGTTATTTAGTTATGAACTTAGCGAACTGTGGTACCCTCACCATGCCTCATTACTCCCAGCAGATCATGACTTTACTATTGCGGCTCATCATGTCAAAGTAAATGTGATATATGTGGTTCAAGACACAGTAATCTGCAAAGGAGTTCTAATTTGGTACATTGCAGTCAGTGAGCAGAACAATAAAATAAAAAATTTGCCTTTGGTCGTATATACTTTGATTTGCTATTGTAAAGGTCTGATGAGACATTTGTATAAATTATTAGATCTTAATCCCCATTTGAAAAAGCAGCTATAATTGCTGGTAATACGTTTTGAATGATTCAGTTTAGGAGGAAGAATAGGGCACTGGTGCCATTTTAATATTCTCTTGGGAGCATTCTGCAAATCTGGAATAGCAGTGAATGATGAAAATGCCTTTACCTAACAGGTCTGCTCACTCCATAAACTGCAGGGAAATGAACAGCAGATAAATATCTGACAGTAAATTAAAGGGGCCACAAAATAAATATAGCTACTGGCTGTAAAACACCTGCGCATGTGTGTCAGGGTTTTTGTCTGGCTCAAATTGGCATGTGTGATGCTGCAAATGAATTTCCAAGTCTGAAGGCAACAGTGTCATTTCCATCTATGAGTGCTTAGAATTGTGTGTTTATCAGTGTTTCTGCTTGCATGAGACATTGTTAAGGACTTCACAGCACTCCTGGAACATTCCCTCCACTATGGAGAATTGTGGTGATTCTTTACTTAAGCGTGCCCCCTCTTGTCCTCTGAAATGCACAAGCCTATTTCCCCATAATGACTCTACTGTGCTGCAAGCTCCCGAGGGTGTCTTGTTGTACTCGCCTTGCTCTGCTTTACTTGGCTCCTCCTTCACAGACTTGTGAATGGAATGAGAGTGGTGTACAGTGTCATGAGTGAACACTGACGAGGGACAGTTATTGTTCAGAGCTTATTATTCTCTGCCTGCACTGGGGGCGGGGGCAGGGATCGTCAGTAGATGCCGCAGATTTTCATTAATGTTATGAAATATGACCCTGTGTGTGTGTGTGTGTGTTTAACCCACAGGGTCAAGCCAACCGATCTACTCAGGATCCCTTGAAATATAACTCATAATCATTTTTATGACTTACTGGAAATGTTTAATTCTAGTTTTTACTTTGACAGTGTTGCCAGTTTTCTCTTTTATCTTTAAATGTATACAAAAAAGTGTTCAAATAAAATGTTACATTTGCAATCCTACTTCTTTTTATGGTGGCTGTATTGACATAACTGACAGTGAAGGCTTTTAGTCTTAACTATATCCTCTTTGTAAACATTAAATTAACTTATCTCTATGCACATGTCCCTTAGACTGACTCTAGCACTAATATATTATATTATTATATATTAAATAATTGTATTTTATTTTCTCATCTATTTGTCATTGCAGAATCTCTATGCTATGCTCACTGTTATACAGTTTTGTGTCAGATACAAATGTATGCAGACGATGCAGTAATATACATCCCAGCAAAAACCATACAGGAAGCCGGCAAAAACCTTACATCTGAATTGACCCAAGTTCAAGATTGGCTCACAAAATCATGTCCCCTTCGGAATTCTACAAGGACTGTCTGCATTATGTTTTCTAAACAAACCAATAAAACTGCAAATTTATTTGTTTTTCTTAGAGGTGAGAAGCTCAAACTGGTACAAGAGTTTAAGTACTTTAGAGTGGTTCTTGATTCATCTCTCACATTCAAAAGCCATATTAAGCAGATTTCTAAAACACTTCAATTTGGCTAAAATGCTGTGTTATGTTTATATGTTGTTCTAATCTTTACTACTTTTTAAACTGGTGGATTTTATTAATGTTGACATTGATAACATTTACACCTTGTCCAGGGACAGCAGTTTAAAATGAGTTTTACCGCTAACATTGACACATTTACAGAAATGTTCACTAATGTGTACTGTCCCTCATAAATAAACCAATAAATAAATAAAAACTGAAGATGCCATGCAGCACAACTCATAATAGTTTCAGGTTCACCAAGAAAAAACACTTTCAAGATGAATATGAATGTCCCTTTGAAAAAATGCAGCTGTAGCTCTGAACATCTATTGAATAATAAAACAATATGTGACAATTATCTCTGCAAAGGCCAAATGTGAAGCAAAACTAAATTAGTGAGGTTTTAGCACAAACACTTTAGGCTCATAATTAACAATTTTTGCAATTTGGTATCTGTTTTAAGTCTGCCAAATGGTTGTTGTCTGGTTTTAAGAGGTTAAAGTCTGCTGTGGATCTGAAGGGATTAAAGTTGACAGACTGTTTAATTAATGTTTGTGAATAATTACTAATATCATGTTATCACCACACAAAAAACTTGATAATCAATAGAAGACATTTTCTTTAATTCTGTCGAAAGTTGCGACTAAATGGCACTTATATGCTCTGGAGAGTTAAATTAAACTTTTTTAGGTTTAGTTTATTTCATACAAGATGTTACTACCAACTTCTTTTTTCCTTTGAAACTTCAAACTACAATTTATTAATATTATTTTTGTTGGACTTTCATTTCTGAGTAGCAAATAAAGCTCTGACCTGTACTGAAAACTGTCTTTTCATTCTTTGTTCCTTTCTTTATAGGGTTGAGCTTTTCTTATGACAGATTAATTTTCCCCCTGATTTCTCTGTGATTAAAAGTAGATAATGGCTCTCTCTTCAACAAAGTGCTACAATCTTGTTATATTTTAAATTATAGGCATGGCAAAAGTGCTTCTTTCAGGAGAAAAGGAACAAGAAAAATTCATAACTCATTCCCTGCTTGTGTCCATGCCCCCAACCTGCAACCCCTTACTCTAACGTGACCCCATCACTCGCCTTGCCAGGCACTTTAGGGGCAAAGTCTCTCTTCTCCTCTTCTATTCCCCCAACCTTCATCATCACAGCCCACTAGCTCTCACCTCCAGCTCCACCAGTCTCAAGGTTTGACCTGTAGTGTCCTATCTAAAATTATCTTAAGATTAATGTAAGTGGGAGGTGGAGACCCTGCTGTTGGCCCATCTCTGAGACCCATAGTAACTCTCCAGCCTTCTGCTAAGCTCATCTTGACAGGAAGAAATGCTTTTTTTGTCTAATTTTTATCACTGATTTGCATTGGTGTTGCAGTGATGAAAGTATTACTGGGAATCTGATTAATTTGTATAAAGTATAAATGTTACATTCTTTCTTCAATACTCTATTTTACCTGATTTTGTCACTGCGAACCTCTGGATTATTTTCTCTGCAGATATTAGAAACTGTCACCACACCACAATCTTTCCTTTCATAGGGCTTTATAAATAACAGGTCTTGGTGGCCATTTTTAAGTGGTTGCTAGGGTAACAACTTGAATCAAAGAACTGCTCACATAGACATATGTGCTGTCTACCCCATATCTGCAAAACTGTGACTGCATGATAATTTGAAAATTTTCCAGTTGTGCAAAACCTCTTGAAAGGTTTCGGGCAGTTTGATTGGTTCAAACGGTGAATCAAATTGATAAGAGGATCGTTGACTGAGCATGTTTGGGTTATAGGGATAATGATCATGCTGACAGAGAGCTTATTTAAAGCAGAAAAGGTGTAACCTGTCTGTCACACACACACACCTGCAGAGAACAGTTATGTTGGTTTTTGGCTCTGATTCCAGTAAGCATACAATCCTGACACATGTTATCCCTTGAAATCATTCTGATATTATAAGGCCATCAACACATAAGTTTGACAATAAGATAAATACTATCACTTCCTTAAAATGTCACCCTTTCTGTTGCTGTCAGTGGCACAATTCCAACATGCCTTGGTCATGGCGGAGCCAGCAATTAACAGGAGAGCCAGAGATTTTTTTTTCTGTTGTTGAACTGTTAACTGTTCAATGTGGTGGTTAGCACAAAGTTGCCTAACTTTGCAAATCTGTACCTGCATCATTATGCAGTGACAGAAGGTAGACAGCACAGATGTGTGTACAGTAATGTGAACTCCTCTTTGACTTTCAATTCTGAACTGACCTTAAGAGTGAATGCCTCCAACCCATCGACAACCCTGAGTAGGAAGGAATGAATATAAAAAACTAAAGGATGAATATGTCTACGCTCATGGATTCAAACACAGGAGCAGCCCATTAAACAACATGAGAAAGGGAGAAGAGGTGGGCAAATAGTGGGATATTACTATTTAAATCACAAATGGGTGTATTAAGCCTAGTATTATGTTTAGTACATCTCATACATACTTATTTAATATAAAGTCCACATGTGTAATGCATAGTGTTGTTTTAATCATCTAAAAGTAATTTGGATGCAGGTTTTTAGTCGAAATTATACATTTTAGGTAATACTTACATTCTTTCCTTAAAAAAATAAAATTACTCTCATCTTGGATTTCAAGTAAGTTTGATTGAGAGTAACTGGTTTACCCGGTGTGGATAATTGCAAAGGAATGTAAATGTTTGTTGTTGTTTTCTGCTTTTTTTTAGCCCTTCTCAGACATCTGACTAATTAATAACATATTAAAGGGAAGAATCGGCTGATTTTTATCTTCATTTTGAGATATGTAATGTGATCTTGCAAATACCTCCAAGAATGCCAGTGTTCATAATCATAAGACTAAAAGCTGTGAAATGCAAACAGAAGGAGCTCGTTTAAAAGACCAGACATTGTTCTGAAGTCATCATAAACACTGCCTGCAGTCAAACAAGAAAAGCTTTTCAACAAATTATAGTTGATTGATTGAATTTAAGTGAAAATTGAAATTAGCTTTGTATCACATATTTATTTAAAACATTTTATTGGAAACAACTTTGAAGATTATTTTATACATCATTTTAAAAATTGTTAGTCCAAAGGTTTTCATAAATAGTTTTTTTTGTATTTTTGTTCTGTAAACTCACCGAGTTATGTTTGCCCATTTAGCACAGTTTATTTGAGCTGCCTTAGAGTTGCAATCAGCGAACTTTGCTAATTTTTTCATGTATTTCTACAATGTTAGAAACTCTCTTCTGAATCATTTGTATTTGGCTGTGTGGCTGACATTTGGGGAGAGAAAATGTGTTATAACAAACTCAGAAAGCATTTTTTAGACTGCTTTTTAAAGACTTCTTTTTGTAAATATTGCTGTAAATGTAAGGAAATTAGTTTTTATTCAAAGCATGAAAAGTTGCCTTACCTGCATGTCTTTTATAATTTTATCATTTGCAAATGGTTTTTCCTTCAGTGGTTAATATAGTTTCTTTCCATTTCATACCCCAGCTTTGCTTATTTCTGCAAAAAATACAATAATAAAATTGATATATATTTTTTGGAAGTAATTGGCAGAGCTGTGTTGTTTGGCCAGAAAGATGGAGTTCCACCAGCTGGCTGACTGTGTTGCATCTGGATCAAGCCAGGGTGGTAATGTACTTCATCATGTCTCTCTATTGAGCTCTGTTGATGACACACAAATGTGCTATTAATAATTTCAATTAATGTTTGACAAGCAAGTTAGCACATTAGCACAATACCTGACAATTCCTTGAACAACTCCTGTAGTATTAATGTCTTGGCTAAGCTGTGTTTTATTGTAAAAGGTCATTGATTGCGCAGTTGCTTCAAATTTCAACCTGATATTGGGAGTGTATCTGCTGTAACTATATGAGAATAAAGAATTATATTGTCATGACACATTTTTGAATGAAAATGTCTTAAAACAGACCATCAGTCTTAGCAGACAATACCACCCTTTATACATCATGAAGGTCATATTTGACATCATTGTAGTTCTATGCTAAAGGATCTTGTCAAGCCAAGAGTTTTGGAGTGTGTTTGTGTTTACGCCTTGGTTTGAGTTCCCTTGTGACAGAACAATCTGGAGCCAGATTAGGTTTGTTAAACACGGTCTGTGAAGCTGACTTTGACGCATCTCGCCTGTTCTGCAGCAAATTTATCTCATTGAAGAGAGCCAACGCAATCCCACTCAATCCCCCTTTCATGCTAGAACCAATGACAAAGGCTCTAAATGGATTAGTGTAGGTGATTATTGCCATTGTCACCAGCCGCTTTTGGGTGCATGTTGTGTGGTGTCACCCATGTGTGTGCCACATTTGAGTGTAGTGTATGTGTGTATGACTTTGCCTAGATTTCTTTGGTAAAATGTAATAACACATCATTAAAAGGTATTTGAAGGCCCCATCCCTGCCTGCAAGACTGATATGATGTGAAAACCAGAGAGAAGAGAGAGAGAAGAGGAATGTACATGGAGATGGGTAACTAGGACAAGGTGGGAGACAGTCCAGGGTGAGAACAGTTCACACTACAAACAGCGTTAGAGATACTCCCAGCAGAGAGTGAAGGAAATTGCCCAGAATGAAGATGGACCAGAAGGGTAAGGAGATGACTGTAGCGTTAAGGGGAAGGAGTGAGCCCGAGCTCCATTCTGCACAATGTCTTGGCCACAGAACAGTCAGGCAGAAGGTAGGCTGTTGGACAGGACACAAGAAGGAGCATGGGGAAATGGGTAAAAGATGCTGGGAAAGAGAGAGAGACAGATGGATCGCGGTGTGAGGGAGGCAGCAGGATATCGACGGGGAGGTGGATTGTGTTTCAGGAACTCACTGCCAGAATCCAAGGATACAGGGAGGAAAAAAGAGGGAGAAGAAAAAGAGTGCAGGAAAAAAAAACAAAAAAACATGAAGCAATGTATACTACGATCAGCAGGAGGGGGGGGTTACTGAGAGGTTAGAGCCAACTATTAATAGTAATACTCCTAAGGTTGAAATTTTTCATGGGTTTTAGTACACAGCAGTTTGCGCTAAAGAGGGAGCGGGTGAGATTGTGTGAGTCTGTGAGGTCAGCTTAAGTCTTTACACATGATGACCATGAAAGAGAGGCAAAACCTGCATGGTATATCTGGAATTATGTTATCTACAGCAAACCATGTAATGCTGAGTGTGTATACCAGGTTGTGTGCTGGTAAGCTCTGAGTGGAATTGAAAATCTCATTCAGGTTCTGATTTCAAAGAAGCGGCACACATACAACAGGAGCTGTATCTTGAAAGTTACAGGATGTAAGTCTTATCTTTCTGACACACACACTCGCTCACTTGCAAACTCTTACTGCTTTTTTATTTTTTTATGATTAAATGTTGTTTACTTAACTGCTAAGACTTCCCTGGGCAACTCTCAGAGGAAAGACTGCAACAAGAATTGTGGGATTTTCCTGTGCTGAGCACTCTTCTTTCTTTTAATCATCAGTTTTCAAGCCAGTTTTGCCTATCTGTCTAATTAGCAAACATCATGCCAAGTTGAGAAGTTTACAAGGGAATGCCAAATCTGTTGGGGTACCAGACATCAGAGTGGGCAAGATCAAAAACGACGACAAAAACAAAGTCTTACCCCGCTCCTCCTTAAAATGCACAACTCTCCAAAATGGGTAAGCAGTGAGTATGCAGTCTTACAATATGTTCTTCCCACCCATGCTGATATCTAGACAAGTAGTCATATTATTTCCTTGAGGGGAAAACAGAAGTATGACAAGATTTTCAAAGTGATTTGTTGTCATACTTACATTGCAGTCAACTCCATTATTTATTGTTTGCGATTTTTAGCTAAATTTTTTCAAACTGTCTCAGCTTCTCAAATGTTCTGCTTTTCTTTATTCTCCTGTCTCATAGAAAGCCTTATCAACCAACAAATTCAATACTAAGAAGTTAGTAGTAGTACCCTTAATATTTGTCTGGGTGGGCCATAAAATGTTTTCAATGATTTTTTTAGGGAAAAACTTAATTTAGCTGTCAATCTGAGTTACATGTACCTACACTAACAACTATGAAATTACAACAGTTTTATCTGGAGGCTGCTGTAAAGTTGAATATACATGGCCTAGGATATTAATGCCCATAGTACACATTGTTTCGTTCAGTGGCTGATAGTACGTTATATGCAAAAGATGTTTAATTTAAAACTAAATATATTAATTAAAGCAACTTAAACTTAATTTCTACTTCTTTTATGTGCATAAATAAGTATGTCCATACCAAATGTTGCTCTTGTAAATGCCTACATACTTCAATGCATGCTTTCCGTTGGTTGTTACACCGACTAGAAGGCTGTTCCTTGTTCCCTTCTGAGTTCTGACACCCGTCTCAATAGCAAACATGGAGATGGTGACAGAGATTGTGATAAATGCACATTCTCAGAAAGAGACATAAAAAGAGGCAGTGCAGTTGATGGTGGTGGTCTGGGTAGCCAATGATTACATCACAGCTGCTTCTTCTCATTTGTTTCTATTGCTGGTCGTCTGTGAGCTACAACACTACCCAGATGGAGAGGTCCAGAAAGGCCTTTACATTAGCGTGTCAACTTAATGCTAGAAAGAAAAAAATAGATATATTATGCTAGTTTTAACAAAGCTGAGCTTTGTTTGTTTGAAAACATGTTAGTCAGACTGGACAAGTGACCGAAGCTGGACTGACACATCTGGGTAATGGTGCTTTAGGTTTAGTCGGTCCTGTTTGTACGGACATCTAGAGACATCAAGTTCCACATTTTTGCATAAACAGTAAAGCGTAACTTTATGTATTAACACAGCTAAATTTCCAAATGAAGCTGCTCATATTTACATATTTTTGTTTTCTTTTTAATTAGTTTCTTTTTTTTTTTTTTCTGCAATAGATTAATGACCTGTCCAGGATATATCCTGCCACTCACCTGCCAGTTGCAGGGACAGGTTCCAGCCCCCCATGACCCTGATTTGGACTCAACAGTATGCAGTAGAAAACATATGAATGGCTGTTTCTTTTGTCAACCACAGAAAGATTTGAAGGCAGCAGAATGTCTGACCGTTCAGTGTCATGATTCTAGACATTTGGCCAACAACCAGCCCAAGGTGAACCAATTTCTTTGTTTTTTTTATGTGAAACTGGCTGAGGAATCTTTGACAATAGTCAAATTTGAAACTCAGGAGCTAAAAAAAAGTCTTCATGAAGGTCACCTATAGCATGTTTTGTATTTTACCTCCAAAGGTCATTGAGAATGATCCCATAAAATCGGTTGAGTGCTTTATTGGCTGCTGTAGGACAGGAGCTCCTTCAATATCACTCATAAACTTAACTGCACAAAGTATTTGGAGCATTTCCCATTTTAATAAAGTGCAGAAATATGGTGAATGTCACTGAAAATGTCTTCTGTATCCAACCCAGGGATTTTTGTTTTCTCAAATTCATTGCAAATATACTTTAATTGTGGTTTTCTGCTCATTTTAAAAAGAACTGTTCTCTTTTTACATGTAATTTATAGTCCAAAATTTTTAAATATGCTTTAGTAGTTCTTAAGTTAACGTCACTCAAATGAAAGTAAAACGTTTGAGAACTGATTACAATTAATCATAAAAGATGACTATGTACTTTTAGCCATAGCAAAAAGAGTGTGGCTGAAGCATTTTGAATATTTTATATATTTACAGAAACATTTTGTTAGTAGACAAGCAATTCTGGCAACGCTATACATTAAAATGTTTACCAGCCTTCTTCTACTTCTGTCCTCTTTTCATCCTTTCATGGCATGTCTGCCCTAATTCTTCCTTTTTTTAAAAAAAACAAACAAACAGAAAACCTTTTATTTTTCCCTTCTTTAAAACATTGATCGATCCTGCAGGCACGCAGAGTAACCAGGTACAGAAATCCTTTTAAAATGAGGAAATGCTCTAGTGGAGCCTGTTAGTTTGCTTGAGTTCAAACCTGCAGAAGCAGCAGGAGTCTCTTTAACTCAAGAGGTTTTTGAGGGCAGCACAGAGTTCCTATTTTTGAGACTGGTCGTTCCACTTCATGGACATCTGCACCTCTGAAGCACATCCAGAGCATTATTACAAAATGGCTGCAAACAAAATGAATAACCCAGTTTTACTATCCTGCTTCTCAAAAAGTTGGGTAACTTTGTAAAAGTGAATGACAACAGAATGCAATCTCTTGCATTGCACTACACTGACAGCGTTTAAACCCCATATTTAATTGAAAATGACTGAATAAAAACATATTAAATGTTTAAACTGAGGAATATGACTTAAAGTTTAGGACAGTGTTTCACATGGGTGGAAAGGGGGCAAAAAAAGACAAAACTGTACAGTGCTTAAAAATGATGGAATATCTTAGAAATAATTAGAGTAACTGGAAAAAAAAAGTCCACAATAATTGGATTTAGAGTCCCAAAGAGGCACAGTTTTTCATAGATTAAATTGGGGAGGTATGACCACTCTGTGAAAAGCTGTACAAGTGGAGCATAACGTGGAACATAACATCATTACAAGAATCACAGATACCAGAACAAGGCAATGTCCAAAACTAAAACTAAATGGCTGACCCTCAGGCAGCACTGGGCTAAAAACAACAGAGTCTGTTGTGAGAATCTCTGCATGGGGACAGGAACACTTCTATATAGAGAACAATTTGTCACAGCTAAAACAAGGTTAGGAAGGGAGTGAGAACCCCCTCTACCTGTATAATGTATATAAATCCACAAGTCCTAGGAAAACTGTGACCTGTTTATTGAAGCTTAGATCTGCTGACATACTGTATGCATAAGGCTTTTATGTGCACATCATCCAAAGATGTCTAATTTTGTATTTAAAAAGTGTTCTTCATAAAAACCTTGAACTGTAGGATGCTTTAAAAATATGACTGGAACTTTCACACAGTAATGTGAATTTGTTTTATAAATGGTCTGTATTTAAAATGGGGTTGGCGTGGCTGAGTGGGTTGCCGGTTCGATCCTCGGCCTGTCAATCTCATGTCGAGGTGTCCCTGAGCAATACTCCGAACCCCAAATTGCTCCTGATGGGTCGTGGTTGAGCGCCGGCAGCTTCCGCCATCAGTACGTGAATGTGTGTGTGAATGTGATGTAAAGCGCTTCGGGTATCATTCCAGGTACAGTAAAGTGCTATATAAAAACACACCATTTACCATTTGTTTTATAAAGAGTAAATAAAAGTAAAACTTCAACTTTAGTTGGAAAAGATTTACCTTTCTGTTGTCTAGCATGATTGTTTTTCTCATCATTGAGATTATTGGCAGTATGAAATATTTTGTCATCTTTGGGGGCAAAAAAGTGAAAGTTTGCATAGCTCACTCATATCCTATGAGAAAAGGTGGAAAAAGCAAAAACAAAAATCCACTAATGAAGCCAACTCTAAGCAGCTTTTGAGACTTCAGCCAAGGCTAGAGGCAACTGGGATTTGGAGGGACACATCAATTGGAGCAAGTAAAAATAAAGAAGGTGAAAACAAATACTCTTTGCTTTTAATGTTTTGCTTAACTTAAAGTATAAAAAGCACCACACACGTTTTTAGGCTTTGAAAAATTAACTTAGATTTTGCTTTTCTTTATCTAAGCCAATAATAGCATCAGGTAACCCAACAACCTTAGAGAATTACACTACTTGTGTTTTTCATTTAGGACATCTATGATTGTGTGTGCGCTGTATGCACAGCTACGTTCATTAATTGGACATGAGATGTGAGGACACCGAATGTCTCAGAGGCCTTTTTTCCCAAATTCAGAATCACATTTTTTTTCTCCTTTCTGTGATCTACCCATTATTTTGTGAAAGCTGGCAGCGTAAAGAGATCATGCCGGAACCACAACATACATAATTAGTCATCAGGGTATGAAAACAGCCCCACTAGTGCTGCAGTCAACACAATCCATTATTATTTGGATCCAAAAATTATCATTCATTGCTTGAAAAATATCACATTATCCTGTTATCATGGTACCTATTGTGAGCTTTTTGTTTTTACCCCCCTTTATAATGCTTTACAGGGCTACCCTGCCAAGAATTTCCTCTTTTCATACATTATGGTAGCTGGGGGAGGGGGGGAGGGAGTGTGTGTGTGTGTGTGTGTGGGGGGGGGGGGGGGGGGTTTTCTGATTTCATTTTCAAGTTTGAAAAGTAAACAAAAAAAGGCTTACTTGAGGGATGGTGTTGCCTACCTTCATGTTCGCAGTGTTTGTC
>JBAMHW010000026.1:14951321-14966570 GCA_037177495.1 Rhadinocentrus ornatus | reverse complement strand
CACCTATGGTCACGAGCTGTGGGTAGTGACAGAAAGAACGAGATCGCGAATACAAGCGGCCGAAATGAGTTTTCTCCGCAGGGTGGCCGGGCTCTCTCTTCGAGATAGGGTGAGAAGCTCTGTGATCCGGGAGGGGCTCAGAGTAGAGTCGCTGCTCCTCTGCATCGAGAGGAGTCAAATAAGGTGGATCGGGCATCAGGTCAGGATGCCTCCTGGACGCCTCCCTGGTGAGGTGTTTCAAGCAAATCTCACTGGAAAGAGGCCCCGGGGAAGACCCAGGACACGCTGGACAGACTGCATCTCTCAGCTGGCCTGGGAACGCCTCGGAATTCCTCCGGAAGAGCTGGTGAATGTGGCCGGGGAGAGGGAAGTCTGGGTTTCACTGCTTGGGCAGCTGCCCCCGCGACCCGACTCTGGATAAGAGGCAGAAAATGGATGAATGGATTTATCGGAGCAAAGGACAGTTTTCTAATTTACCTTGGTCCATTTAAAATGAGCTATGGCCAAAACCAGGCAGCAGGGAGTTTTTACTGGATGCTGCAAAGAAGTTTGTGCTCTGATGGTTTTCTGAAATATCATTAAACCCATGGAGTGGTTTCTTCTAGTCTCACTTGTCTTGCTGCTTCAAAAAAATCCAGCCATCCATTTCAGATACTTATCCAAGTACACATTATGGAGAAAACAGTCTGGGAAGAGGTTGCAAGGACTTCACTCCCCCCACAACACAACACCCATGGGTTATGGCCATAAGGGATGAAAGTAGATTAATAGGTAACTCGCAAACTTTATCTTTGGGCTAAACGGATACTCTTTCCCACCACAGACTGTTGGAAACTGCAGACACTGATCCATCCACCTGTCAAGGCCAGAACTCATTTGCAATGAATGCTTTGGGTTAAAACTGACACTTTTGTTGTTTATCATCCACCCCACACTGGCAGCTGCTCATTACATGGCAGCACAGTACGAAGCGCCACCTGCGTAGTAGAGATAGTGTCTCTTCTTTTTTCAAAACATTATGCTACTTATGAAAAATATTTTTTTTTCAGTTATCAATAAAAACTAACAAAAAATATAAGAAACTACACTACAACCTACAACCTGTTTAGTCAGCTCACAATTACTGCGAGTGGCTTTACTTGACAAAGATCACTGTTCCTGGTATGACCTGGTCTTCCATTCATTGTTGCATTCTACCTTCTCAGATGAATAAAAGCTGCTACAAATGAGGCAACATCTATTGAGACAATATGTCTTTTTTTTTTTTTTTCTCTACAGTAGACTTGATTATAACACAATCCAATGCCTGTTGCAGGTCTCAGCTCATAGAAGCCAACAGGATAATATCAGCAAAAAAGCAAATGTGCAATCCCAGTCTGACAGAACTGCACTAACCAAATTTTCTTTTGACATCAGTCTGCTAAGCTGTTATCATCCAAAGACAAAAATCTTACTGTTACATTTTCATGGAGTTCATCCCTAATTTCGCCTTTTAAACACTCTATCTGCTCTTTCTACACCTAGATGTGTAACTTGCACCCGCTAATTACTCCAGTTAGTTATAAGATTTTTGTTGAAAAGTCTCATTCAGGGACAATAACATAATAAAAATCATGGAAGAATTTCAACCTCTTCATCACAGCAAACAAAAAGAAACAGGAGAGAAACACATGTAGTTGACAATTTTTATAACCCATATGCAGCTGTCTGCAGTTTGCAGGCATCATTGTATTTTTCTGTTGCTTTGTTTAATGTTGTTATCCGTTCATTTTCCTGACATTGCCTTTTTATCCATGGACTGAAACAAAAAACAAAAAAAAAACAAAATAATAATAAATAAAGGAAAGTTATTTTAACAATCACAGTAGTGGTATTGCTTCAATGGTGTTATTTTTTTAAAGTAGCAAAGTGCTGACCAATTAAATGGCACATTATGAATGAACAGGGTGGGTTTATTTATCTAATGGGCTTGACACACGGGAGGCGACCAATGACAGCAACAGGTGGCAGTGTCTCGCATCACGCTGTCAGATCGCTTTTCTTCAAGAAATTTGATTGGTTATTGTTCTGCCCTCAGGCTGATTAAATTGATTTAAATGCCATAAATGTCATGTAAATGTATATCTGGAAGGGAAGACTTGTTTCTGATACAGTTATGCGTTTTTGATATTGCGTCAACCCCACGAGACTTTGTGGTATTCCTGCAAGACTTTTTGGTAACCCAGCAAGATTTTATGGTATACACCAGCTATCTCTGTTTTGAGAAGGAGTTCCAAGTTAGTTTCTCTTTACTTTTCTCCAGCAATGTCTTTTTACTTGCTTATTTACTTGTCAACGGATTAAAGAAAAGGAAATAAAAGAGCAAGACGCTTGCGTTCCTGGCTTGTGAGACACGAGTTTGGCTTGCTGTTTAATCTGTGTTCACACACTGATTTAACACACAGACAGAACAGTATAGTTATGATATTGGAGGGAATATTGACATTTTCAAAGCAGTCCGTGAAAAGGCATAACAGGTGAAGAGACAGAAATCTTGCTGTTGTTGTACAAAAGAAAAAGACAAACCTGGGTTAATCCTATTTTACAATCAAGGAAACATGCATGATGAATATCATCATTTGACGGCGGACCTCAAGGCTGATCCAGATAAATCCAGAACCTACGTTCAGACAAATTTACCCATGGAACTTGCCTCTTCATTTACGTCTCTATAATCTTTGCATAAAGTATGGAAAATTCAGACACAGCTAAAATGATCTGTTCCTCCATGTTGAAAGTGTTTGCAGACTGTGCTGTCTAGCCTGCTTTCAGCTCATTGGTCAGTCAATGAAGCCCTTCGCCAGTTGGTTGTAGTGTCAACCAGCAGCAAAATAAATGTATCATTTTTCTATTTTCCTGTATGTCGTTGCAAGCCCCGTGTGAAAGTTTATGTGAACAAGCACAACATTTTACATGCACATATGTCACCTGTCGCTTGTATGGAGGAGGGCAGCGATTTTCTCCTCATCATGCAAGTTCCATAGGAAATAACCAGAGAAAGAGCAACGCTGCTTCCTGTGTGTCGAGCCCATAACAATTATTGTGCAGCACCACCACACATGGATGCCCACAGATGAAATCAATGTAAAATCATGTAAAATACAAAAGAAATATGTTCAGGAAATTCAGTGTAATAAAATAAACTAATAAATAGACAACACTGTTAAAAAATGCTATTTGAATCTTTTAACAAACACCAGGAACCTTATGGCAAATAAAACTGAATATGGACTTTATTTAGAGCTCCCCTTAAGTGTCTCAGACACATGTTTACAGCTCTTCTACTTTTCATGAGAGCCGAGCTCCCCTTGGCTCCCCTATAATCTGAACAATGTTTTCTGGTCATTAGCCCTGCCTTTCAAACTATTTAGAAGCATGATGGTGGCATGAAAGTCAAAGTAAAAACACAAATAAAAAATATTTCTTTTTTTCTAAAGATGTGAAGTCTTTTCAAAATTTGAAGTGAAAAGATATGCAGATCATTTGTTTTCATTTACATAATATAATGTAATTGATGTAATTTATGTATAACAGCAACATGCTGAAATGATAAACTGTAAGTATCAACAAACAGGGTGAAAAAGGAATGGCTGATGGCAGAAAAATAAATGTCCAAAGAAACAAGGATACAGTCTTCCTGGAGTGTGATCAAAAGCACTAAGAGCTTTATGCTTAACAGGATTATTATGCAAGATACCTCCAGCCTCACTGGCTCGTGTTGCTGGGAACACAACGTTTATGGTTGGATTTTTCATATGCAGCATGTGTGATTAGACAAATTAATACTGTTCTGGAATCGATATTACTCCATGACAAAGTTTTACCACCAGGCCACTGTGTCCAAACAAGAGAATTGGGAACAAAGTGAGAGTTAAAAAAAATGAGAGTAAGAGAGTATAACAGGTGGGGAGATGAGAGGAGCAGAGTGGGCAGCACAAATTGCAAGCTAAACTTTTATTATGACAGATGAGATGGGTTATTGGAATCCAGGCAAAGCTTTTTGACTGTAGATGCCATTAGGGGACACGGCTGCTTTAAATCTGGGTCACCTATCGACTTAACCTCACACTTGGCATCAGCAGGGCCTCATTGCTGTGTAATTATGCCTGGAATAAATAGGGCATTTGGCTTGTGACACAACACCACATTGCAGCTGGTATAATGGACAGAGTAGAATTCATTTATTCTCCTCTGTTCATTTCTAAGCCTCTGTTAACTCTACATTTTTTATTTCTTCCTCAGACCCCATTTTACCCTTTAGTTTTCATGCCATCATTGTTTCTGTCCTTTTTTCTGCCATGCTTTTTATCTTATTCCCTCTTGTCCTTGAGCAGAAGTAAGAGGGGTCATATAAGCCTCAGAGGGAATGCACTACTAAAAATTAGTTTTTAGAAGAATGAACTGCAATGCAAGGGGAAATTACCAGTATGCACACAATGTGAATTCATCAGCTGCAGCCAAATTAGAGAGCATATATATTCTCTCTTCACTGAAACCCGTATTATCTAGCCTATGAGGTTTGAAGATATTTTGGGTGGCCATTTGGCTCCATAATGCCTGTTCAAACCAGATCTGAGCACAGTGCAGTGCCTACGGGAAATGTGCTTCTGGCTCTTTAGCTACACAGCAGCACAAAGAAACTAAAAGACCCCTGAGGTACACATATGTGCGTCTGTCTTCCTTTGTATGTTTATGTTTCGCTGTAAGGGGATTGGCTTAATAATTGCTCTTGCAGGAATTTACCTGGCGCTCTTGAATTGCAATGTCCCTCACTGTGTTTTTCTTTTTTCTCTCTCCTCTGGTCTGATCGGTCATTTAGAGCTTGTAACCAATTTTTCTGTTAAGTGTTTCAACTGTTATGAAAGGGGAAGGAAGAAAAGGTTGCACAGTTTCTGTTAGCAATTATAAGCCAGACTTCTGTTGTTAGTACGCAATCTATTTTATTACACATCACAAAGAGAACAGATGTTGGTTCCTTTTGCTTTCATTATGGATAAGTTCTGTAAAACTTGGCTCTTATTAAAAAGAACAGAGGGTTCCAGTCTTTGCTTCTTTCTTAACCTTCTTTTTTCTTTTTTTAAATCTTAGTTTATTAATTCAAAGGGTATTGATTGAAATAATGAAATTGTTGGAAGACTTTGTCTGAACCTACACGTGCATTTTGTGGAGGTGTTTGAACAGCCTGTGCTGGAAATATTTATACTCCCCTAAGTCACACTGAGAATGTTTTGCACTAAAGCAAATGTTTAAAATTGTCAATTATTTTTGAATACTTGTGTTTGAACTAAAATCACCCTGATTTTTGTCATCATTAGGTAGAAGTGCTTAATTTGCTGTGATGATGGTAAGAATGCTGTTTTCTGATGTACTAGATATCAGAGTGAAGATCACAGGTAACTATCAGCAAGACCAACAAATAACTGCGCACATCCAAAATAAGATCACCAGAGAACCATTGAGGGAGAGCTGATAATCCAAGGCGAGTGCAAGTTCTCTTCATTGGTAATCCTCTGAAGATGTATCTCAAGTACAGAATATGCACACGTTGTTGTTCCTCCAGAGTTTTCCTATGAGGGAGGTGACAGCAGCACTATACAAGCTTATCTTCAGTATGATGTCACATTGCATCTATGCTGACAAGCCAGATGTTGTCGCGAGAAAAGCAGCAAAGAGATCAGAATACAGATGTCCCCTTGAGGAATGAGAGTCAAGAAAAAAATTGATTCATTATTTGCTGGTGCTTGTAAAATCAAAATCAATGGACAATTTTCTTGCAAATGACTTCTTGTGGTTATTCAGAAAATGATAGCAGTCAGAATCTTTTAATGGTTTGTTTGTTGCTGAGTTTTTATTACAGGATTTTTATTACGACTTATCTATGATAGGGTTTTTTTCATGAACACTGCGAGGTCTTGAGGACAAGTTTAGTTTTATTTGGAAATGTGATTAAAAAATAAAGAAAATTGAACTTTTAAGCTGAAAGATCTTAAACAATATGCTGTTTTTAGTTATTTGATAAAATATCATTGCCTGTCCTGGTATTTGCCATAGTGCCACATCAACACTAACAATAAAAGTTTTGAGAGAAATGTGTCATGTTGGCATGGAATTTTGTGTAAACATCAATGGATCATGATGTCTTTTTTTTCTAATCCTGCAAGCTGGAGTCTTGCAAGATAAGTTTGAATCATGATGGAACCTGTCCAGTCTTGTCATGTATTGGCAATGCCTTGCACTGGCAGCTATGAGGGGATTTTAGGTGTGATGACAGTCTGCACTGACTCCTAAAGAGGCTACCCAAAATGGAAAGCAGGTGAAGCATGATACTGGAAAATTTTCATGATATTTAGGAAGGTGCTCACCATACATTAAAAACATATTCTATAATTTATGGCTCATTTCCTGAGGAAATTTTCGTTTTTCATATTTCTATCTCGAAAATCTTCTGTTCAACAGGCTCTTTATGTCAGTTCTAATCAAAATGTTCTGGACCTCACTTTTCTGTCCAATATTCTGGCAGCTAAAAGCTCATTTTGCTTACAGTGAGCCAGAACACACAGAACCTGCAGTAAAAACTCTGAGTGCTCATCTCAAGCTGACAGCAGGCAGTACCTCAAGTGTTACTGTGGTTGGCTGTGACTGATTTCTCTCAGGCAGGCAGAGCCGCAGGAGGCTAAATGTTCTGCTTTGGCTCGTCCGTTTTGATTTGCTCTCAATGTAAGGCTGTTTGACATTTTGTCTTTCGGATGTGCTGTCTTTGTATTCGCACAGCTAGGTGCAGCTGAGAATGGAGCAAGCCAGGGCAGCATTCAGAGGGGTATTTATAATATCTGGTTGTCCCTGCTCTCTGCTAATGAAGTACAGAGTGCTTCTCAGCATGTTTTGCACACAGGGATCACCTGTTTGGCAGATAGTGTATAGAGAATCAGAGTGAATTATTGGGGTTATATTTGTCCAGTTAAATCCACAATAATTTAACTTTTTTTATTTGCAGATTAGCTCTTTTTTAATAGCTGCACACTGATAAGTTATATAGATGAATTTATAATGCAATTTATTTACTGTGTTTAAAGCTTGAGGTTTGCTGTGACAGTCTACCAATAAATAACAGACATTCAAGCTTACTGTAAGAATAGAAAATATAGGAGACCCCAGTATTTGTACACTGCAGAACAGTTACCAAGGCGACGTTATCACCTATTATCCATCAGTGGATGCAACAAATCCAGGCACCGCTATCTGTTTTATTGTTTTCTCAGAAATGGATGTGACTGACTGGGAGAGAGAAAATTATTGATCAACACAAGACCCAACCTGTCCCCTTGTTCTTCCTCCAATGGCAGTCCCACAGGACTTCCATCGAGCACAGCATAGGCTATCTTGTTCGATGGTGGTTTATGGGGACTGTCATTGGGACATGGAGGAGCATGCAGCACAAATGGAAGCTGAGTCAGGAGACTCCCCCGGGAGCAAAGAGATATAGCGGGTGAGGGTCAGAGATCACCGACTGTGATTACAGCTATCTAATGCTAAGATTCTGTGCTGGGAGAAAAAAGAAAGAGGATGGTGAACTCTACTTGAGTTATGCTTCTTGTTAGGAGGGGAATGGGCAATGTGTTGCTTCTGCTAACCAATGTTTTTACCAGAGAGGTTTGACTGTGCTGTTTAATTTATTTTTAAACTGCCCTTTCCCATCCAGTTAAAAACTGATGACTAAAATTAAAACAGTTTTGACTGACAGTTTACATAATGTTTCCTCTCATATCAGTCAGCTGCTTCAACAAAATCATCCACTGCAACATATTATAATTATTAATAACGTATGCTGCATCATTGTACTAATACATAATGTAGAATTCAAATTTCAGTTTGGCTTTATACAACTTATGAAGCATTTTTTTTTTCTTTTTACCCCCAAAACATTTAAAACCACAGCCCCCCCACCTTCTCCCCCTCCACTTCACTCCCCTCTCTTTCCTAATAAGAACAGAGACACTCCCTTTTCATGACTGCTGCAAAGATGGCCTTCCTCTGTTAGGAGAGATATATGAGATGGAAGATACAAAGCCAAGGCTCTTAATAAAAATCATCTATTTTTGTCAGAGCTGGCCAGGGGACAATTTGCAGCAGTATCAATGGACAGCTTTTTTCCCCCCACTTCTATGTCTCACCCTAAATCCATCTCCTTTTT
Organism: Rhadinocentrus ornatus; assembly: GCA_037177495.1. Taxonomy (NCBI): domain Eukaryota; kingdom Metazoa; phylum Chordata; class Actinopteri; order Atheriniformes; family Melanotaeniidae; genus Rhadinocentrus; species Rhadinocentrus ornatus. The sequence goes on along the minus strand of JBAMHW010000026.1, from coordinate 14,958,340 downwards.
TCCTTATCTTTCTCTCCATCTGAGTAGCAGCATGCATCAAGCACAGAGAGAAAGAACATCACCTTAACTGGCATTGATATCTCCTCAATCATTCTGTCTCTTTCTGAAGGCTAACCTCTCTGCTGTACATTTTGGGGCTATCAAGTGGTGCTGAAAGTCACACTCATCATGAGGTAAGGAATGACTACCAGACTGCCATTTATCTCAAGATTTCACCCCGATGGGAGTGAGTAGGTGTGACTAAACTCTTCTCTGCTCACATCTCTTGAGTATTTAGGCCCACAAAAGAAGAAGTTGAGTACCCAAAACTGTGCCACACTCTCCTGAAACTAGATTATTGTCATTTCCACACATCCTCGATGAAGGTTTATTGTCATTACACTGCCTCGATGAAGAAAAATGCTATTGCGGGCAGTAATGCTGCCCACACACTTGAAATAATGCACCAGTGTTGTTGATGGCTGTTGGATCACTCCCTGTAAATATAGAGTATTCTGCACTGAGGATACTGGGGGTAAATATAAGAGAATGCATAAACGCATTAGTCATACTGGTGTTGCGGGGGTTGTGATATGCTCCTGTAGGTGGGATTGTAATGCTTCAGGATGGTGTGACTCCTCTCCAGGAAAGCATGAAACAGGATTACAAGCACACCAGCAAACATGCAGACCACAACCTTTACAGAATGCCAGGCAGCTGTTTGTCAAAATGAAATAGTTGCTTGTTTTATCTTTTGTGTGATTTATGTCCCCTGATAAAACACTTATACATCAGCATCCTATTTTCATTCCAAAACAGGCTTTTAGCATTTGCATCTGCAAACAGCATTTTAGTATTGATCAAAGAATAATCTTAATCCATACTAAAGCTTGTGAAAATGCGTATCTTATGACTATTTATATGAATACACTGGCTTTTCTCTCACTCATAAAGATGGGCAGCATAGTAAAGGGCAGAAATGAACTACTGAACAGCTGTGACCACAGATGGTGGCAAGATCAGCATCACCTGTACTTCATTATCCACTCAGTACAATCCATTGAACATTTTTGGTACCTCCTATCCGGTCTAAACTGGACACTACTCCTACTCCTTCTGTTTAGTAGTTCAATCCCAATGTATCCCAACTCTTTAAAACTTCACTTTGTCATCTATTGTACTTTAAATTGGGCAATAACACCCTGAATTAGCAAAATGCTTTAATAAATTATTCATAAAACGAGCAATTAAGACCCTCAAATAAGTGGTAAAATATTTACTAGGGTCACAATTCTGTTGAGGAGTATTTTTTTTCCTGTAGATGTCTAAGACTTGTTTTGAAGCCACAGGAGTTTACACTTCAGGGTCCTAGATGGGGCCTAATATGCTGACACGCATGATAAAGAAAAAAAATAAAAGCTTAAATGAACTTTATATAGCAAATCCATGTTCAGTTTGTCTTTCTCACATGTGTCATATTGCACCTCAGGTGTAGCATTTTCACACAGTATAATTTGTGTGATGTCGCCTGTTTTCTGGTGGTACCAATAAAGCCCATTATTTTATCTCAAGGATGTCATATACAGTCTTATCACTGCAGAAGAATGTCCACAGCAATTCAAATGGAGCTTGTCACATGTGTGAAAGTGGCTCTTAAGCATGACTGACAGCTTTCCCGCTTGCAGCTCAACCATTTTTATCCACGCACTACCAAGACTTTCGCCGACAGGTTTCTGTGGGGGGTTGAGATGCTGTGAAAGTAAATGTTCACCCCCCTGCTTGGAGGAATCCGATTGGACCTTAGCTTTTGCCTGCATGCTGATATGACTGGCTGCTGACACTCTGTTACCCACTGTTTGTCATCCAGCTCCCATCATGCCACATGCTCCTGCAGCCTTAGCTGTGGGCAACTAACACCTTGTCACCAGCAGGAGCATGATGATATGCCTATGAGTTAAGTATACACACTGTAGCGTCGTGAACGCAAACACCGTGTCTCACACGTAGAGACACAAGCACATTTCTTTCTTTATGCCTGTCAGATCATATATTCATATAGTACTAACTTTGCTGTTACAGACTTCCCCACTGTCTTGCCGTTGGACCACTTCCTGACTCTAAATTGCACAAAATCCAATCGCTGCACAGTTTGTAGTGTGAAATGAAAGGCAGCAGACACCCACTAATATGATCTATTACAGCCTGTTATAAGAGGAAGAAAACAAGAGGCAGATGATGGCTCACCTTGATGAGCAGATGCCTTTACTGTTTATACATTAAATATAAATAAACACTACAAAGATGTATCGCCTCCCACTAGTCACATGTTTTTTTAAAATTCCCTCTTCTCTGCCTTCCACTTCAATCACTATTTCTTCCATAAGTGTCACCAAATGCTTTTTTCCAGCCTTCCTGTAAATTAGTCCGTCTCATCCTCTCATGTAATTTTCATAGAAGGCAATCCAAAGTGGATATCATGTTAATTCAAACATGGGAGTGCTGTCCCTCACTGGAAATAATGGAAAGGAAGCAATTGGAGCACAGGAACATGGCAGACATGTCTGGCAGACGAGTCCCAAATATGTCTTGGGATGAGCCGAGCGACTGAAAATGCAAATAATTTGAAGCTCACTTAGCCAGCATCCAGACGCTGCACTATTTTTGATATTGAAGCTAAAATACATTTTTTTAAATTTGCACAGAGCCTCTGCCTTTTTTTTCAAGGGGTCGATAGGCCTTCGAGCTCATTAGAAAGAATTTAATTTAACAAGCATCACAGAAATTAAGATTAAAGATATGATTAATTTCACACTCACACATTTAGAAGAATGAACATACATACTGTACACATCACATAGAATCTCTATGACATAAATTCATAAGCAGCAAGTCTGTTTCGTGGTTACAATATTGATGAACATCTACATCCAATATGTTGCTTCATTGATTCTTCATTATTCCAATTCCCAGGGCTGTTTTAAAATGGCAAAGCAGCAAAATATACACAATTAAGTTGTCCTTCCATTAAAATAGTTATTAAAAGCACACTGCACAACTATTTATAATTAAAAATTTTTAAAAAAGCAAGAGCTGAAAGTCTCATTAGTGTTGGTGCCATATTCTGTTCCCTGGCTAATTTAAACAGCCTGTTTAAGTCACTGTTGTGGTGATTTATGTCCTGCATATGTATGCATTCCAAAGTGATCGTTTAGGGACAGTAATGGCATTGGGAAAATAGGTTTCTTTAATTTGAAATAACAAATTACATCAATCTCAATAAATGGGTCAACAGATGATAATCCTGTGTTCAACTGCAAGCTCATTTAGCTTCAAACAGGGAGCTGAAACCCTAAACAAAGTAAAAAAAATCATCATAAGAGGTTTCTTCATAGTGTGATTCTACATAAAGGCTATTATTGACAATCATCAAATTAGCCAAAAGAGGTGAAAAATGCTTAATTTTAATTGTAATTATGATCATAGCTTCTTTGTGTATGTTTTGCTGACAGAAATTAGTTGGTAGCTAGTTTCAGCTCCATTAGCGTTACTCTTTTTGATGAATGACAAAATCCTGAAACTACTGAAATCCCTGCCAGCCTCAGCTGCAGAATTCTTTGGTGCTAAAGTTGGCTTGCTTACACACCAAACTAAATCATGAGCATGTTCAGTAGTTTGTCCAAGCTTCAACATGTTAGCAATCATTGTGCGCAAATTAGCATGCTAAGAAAAGTGGAATACAGTAATAATTAGCTCTGGTTTGATAAAACCTTAACTATCCATGCTATTGAGTTGTGAAGTCAATAAACATAGTGCTGTTCCAGACTGCTGATGTGCTCCCCAAGCCCTTAATTGTTAAAGTAGCAATCTTTTGTCAATAAGTGTTTAGGGTACAGTGTCACAGACATAGATCTATGCCACGATAATGAGACACAATTGATTAGCTTTGCTTCTCAAATGAGGCCCCTCACAAGGAAATTGAAATAACACACAGTCAAACCATACAGACATGATTAATGGTTTTTTAGAGATTGGATCTCGTGGTATTTACATAATCAGTGGGTGAAAATTAGTTACTTCCATCTTTGTGTTGCCTCTGCTCTGTGGCTCTCCTTTTACGTCAACTTGTCACGTTGATTGTGTTGCATTGTCTTCATCTCTTGATTTTTCAAAGGTTTTAATGAAGTGATTGGCCAGATAATGAAGAGTTTGTAATGTGTGTTAGTATGAAAATGACTTGTGAGGTGGAGAAGGATTTTATGATTAACCAGGACTGATGTGTTTGCACGTAATCTTGACTATATATGGTGCTTTCTGTGGAAATTGGGGAAGTTTGTGTGGGTGCAATTATGCACTCTAAAACTTTAAAAGATGGACTGTTTTCATTGAGTTGTCATTATGAAATAGAATGAATAAAATTACAATATTAATTCAAAATGTCCAGGACTGAAAGTAACATGTGAAAAGCATGGAATAACTTACCTAATAGGCTATTTATGTTTGTTTTGATTAGATTTGACAGTCACTTAGGATAAGCAATTCTTCATTTTTTGGAATCTGGTGGACTTTGGCTGAAGCCTTGGAGTGCAAACAGCATTTTAAAAGGATACATTAGCCTAAATCAATCCCATATTTTAGCCATGTCTTTTTGTTGTCTAGTTTCCATGAAACTTTATGGAAAAACTTTAAAATGCATTCTGTGGTCTGGTCAACAATAGAGGGACCATACATTCGCACGGGCACATTGCAGAGTAGCACCCCGGGACAACTAAAGCTATTGCATGTCCTCCACTTGGTCCAACACAAAAAGGTCACAGCATGATTTATGCACCTGTTTTGCGAGTGAGATTGGAACTGTTTGTGCTTTGGGGCATCTGACCGATCGAAACAAGAAATATGAAAATGAAACTCTGTTCATGAATTGATTTACAAGGTCAAGTAAACTGTACAACTGAGACTAGATGGATAAGTAGCCTGTTTGTGTTCATTTTTGCTTTTATGGGACTCTTTAAATCTGTGTCCTGGCTGCGTGTAGTGTGTCTACCCATGCATTTACAGCAGTTTAGTGTAGCATGTTAAAGCTATGTTAATAAAATGCACTCTGCAACCAGTATGCATACACATTTATGCTTGTGAATAGAAACAGTCCTCAGATAAAATGCTCTCACTTTTCTCCTTTTCCCCATCTCTGATGCCAACATCTGTGTTGACACAACTGCACTCTGTGTTGAAGTCATGTATTCTTTATCATGGCATCTCACAGGGGAAAGACACAAATGGGTTTTGACTTTCTAATGGTTCTGGGTGACCAAAGATGATGTGATTCTGGTTGACAACCTGCTCTATATCTGCAGTTATCATAATCCTTCTGTGTGCTCTTTTGGAAAAAAAAATATAAATCTGAAATTTTCTTGTCAATAATTAAACAATTAATCTAGAAAAGAAAGTTGTTGGTGGAATTTCCCAAATGAATTGGTCTTTACTTACCAAGCTTCCTAAAGACTTTAAGAAAACAGTGAGTACATTTTGAAAACTTGAATAAAATATGAGAGGTGTTTTATTTACTTTATCCTCTCTAGTGATCTATGTGTTCAGACTCTTTCAGTGTGGTTAGACACTCTTCACTTCATCTTATCCTTGGGGAAATTCACTTTTATGTGAGTTCTTACTAATGTACAACATCAAATATATTCTCATCACACAGGCTGAAAATACATATATGAATACAGTGAAGGTTAATTATTTAGAATTAAAGATAAACAAGTCCAGCACTCTGGAGCACTTAATTTAAAAAAGAAGTTAATTTTAGATTCACACATTCTTGCCAGAGGTAAATAGATGGCACTTGTATGCACAAGCTTGTTTAACACGACAGCTGTGTTGGATACATTACTACATTAAATCAAACCCAATTACTACTCCCTCACTGCACCCGTACCCTGCGAGGTATTTGATGCAAAAGCTGAATTGTGCTTTTCCTCAGTCATACTGTGTTGTGGAAAGATTCTTACAATATGCATTTTAAAAAATGCAGAGAACAGATGTTGATTTTGGACTGAATATTCAGTGTTGCTTGCGTGTTCTGAAAAATATATGCATAAATCCTGGAAGACTATCAACAGCTTCTCTGTTTTTCCACTCTTGTTTTTTCTGTGCTGTGCTTTACTGTGGCCCCTGAGTTCTGATGTTGTGTGTGATGCTGCTGCTTATGTGCTTTTTGTCACTTTAGAGGGTCAACTTAAATACTGATATCCACTCTGGCACTCACATCCTCCGTTACACTGATGGAGGAGGCTCTTTTTGGGGACAGTACTACTGGGATTGAGACTGAATGGTACAGTATCTTCTGAAATGGAACAATGCACAAGCACAGACGTGTGTGTGTGTGCATGGCAGAGACCATGTTTAAAAAAGAAAGTGGGGCTGTGCTGAATGACAGATGAATGGAGGAGTAAAGGACACAAAGGGAGAAGCAAAATTTGGAGAATGTGAGGGCATTTGACAGAGGGAGGGAATGAAAAGAGCAATGTGTGGGAACTTTAGCAAAATGTGAAAGAGGAGTGCCACACACCTCAACAGGTCGGAGGGGCCCAGCCCCCGGAGTTCTCTAGTGTCACACACTGGAGGTCTCTGTCAGGTCAATTAATACTTCTGTGCTCACATTTTCCCCCTGACTCATTCATGAAGTTGACATTTTTTATTTCTAGTTATTAATGCTCGAGGTGGTGTCTGTGATTAACTCACTGGTTCACCAAAAAGGAAGTGCATGCAGAATCAGAGGGAACAGTTGTATCAGATTTATGATTTCTGTGTGGCCCTTTGGTACCAGACGTCATGTGGGCGGAACGTGACAAATAAATGTGTATTTTACTCAATTTTACTTCCAAGTACTTACACGTCATACAGAATTAGAAAGCTAAGATTCTTGAAGTTTGAGTGGTGTGTACTATTTCAGGCTACAATCATTACACAGTTGTTATAAACTACTGTAAAATATGTGGGAGAGGGAAGAAGAAGGAATAAAGAGGAGACAAAAAAAAGAA
>JBAMHW010000026.1:14913972-14924894 GCA_037177495.1 Rhadinocentrus ornatus | reverse complement strand
TTTTTTTTTTTTTTCTCTCCTTCCCACAATCCTCCACCAAAACCCCGTATCCCCCCCCCCCCCCCCCCCCCCCACACACACACACACACACACACACATACAAATGTCAAGCACCACTCTGGGTTTTGCACATGTGTGGATCAAAGATTTAAAGCTTTTAGTTTTGTCGAAGTGGCTAGAAAAAAATTGTGATAAAATGCCACTACTGAAGGGACATCATGTCATTCCTTCGCCCATCATTTACATTCTAATTTCCCTCTGTGTGTGTTTATACATACATATATATATATATATATTTATATACTGTATATATATATTGTATATATGAATTCAAATTGGCTCACTCAAATTTCATGGTCTTGTCACACAAGACAGAAACCCTTGTAAACCAGGAAGGATGTTTATTCCCACGTCAGATTTTCATGATTTTCCCAGTGACATCACTGCAAAATGTACAGCGTGCATGAGCCACTTGCTAAAGTGATCATGTTGCTGTAAATCTCCTGAGTGTATTTTGTACTGTGTACACACCGGAGAGGTAATTTGCAGCTTTTGTACACCTTCACAAGGAATTGGTGAAAAATAAATAAATAAATAATAGGATAAATATCACAAAGGTCAACATCCGAAGTGGATTTCAAACTGACAGCTTCCCCAGGTACAGTGACAGAAGAAACAGCCACCATAAGATAATGCGCAGGGTGTCATGATAAATTGTGTTACTGAATCGTATGGCATTTCTATAATCAGGACTTTGAGGTGACAGCTGTGAGGCAGGACAGCCTAGGGATGATGGAGTAGTACATGATGATGGCAGCGCATCTGAAACATCAGCCCAGAAAATCTCCCTTGGTTGACACGTCTGATGTGATAGTGTTCCCACATATGAAAAATGTTTTGTTTTTTGTTTTTTTAAAGGTGGAATTATAGATCACTGACCTGATCATGTTCACCTGTTCACTTTCCATGTTATAGTGATTAATAGGACTATAGTTTTATTGTATGCACCTTTTCAAGTCCTACAGTGTTTGTAGTTGCATGTTTGTAGCCTTTGCAGAAGAGATTAAACCTGATTAATGGTGGGATGACAACTTTGGCCTCAGCTGAGTAATAACTGTTTAATCAGGGTTTAGTCGTTAACAGCTGTGGACATCCAGGGCCTCATTTGTTAAGCATAGACATGTCACACACTTTCTCCTCACACTGTCTTCTTAATGGCTCCTTTCTCGGTTGATCTTTTTCCCATTAATGATGTCTACTTTACAGTTTACCAAATTGCCATTTTTATCTTATCTCATAAGCTTTTTAGCAAGTGTGACATATCTTTCTGTGATATATATTTATTACCTTCCTTGGTGACTGATTGATGCCACTGTCATGTCTTTGGTGGAAATTTGAACCTAGATCCTATAGCCTAACCAAGTTTAAACACTCAATAGAGCCACTGTATCTGTTTTCTAAAACAACAACAACAACAACAAAAAAAAACAACAACTTTGAACTACCACCACAGTTACAGGGTTTTCAAGCTTTTATTTAGCCTCATATTAGATAAATCCATAATTTGTGAAGACACTGGCACACGTTAATGTAGAGTTTCAGTCCTCCAGGTCATGGTAACACTAGGAGCTTAAATAAACGCAAACTTTTCACCAAATGTGAATGTTTCTTTAACAATTCATGAGCTTAAATTCTCTAGTGACTAGTTAGACCTTAAAAAAAACCAAAAAAAACCAAAAAAAAAAAACTGAGAGGCGAAATGGCTTTAAGAACCAACAAAATGAGACGAGTTGCCTTTTTTTCTAGCTCCTAGAGTTATGGGCTTTATTTATTTATTTATTTTTGTGAAGAAAAATAGCTAAGTTTCAATTTCATAATTTTATTGTGTTTGCACTGGTTTTATTGGAAAGCACTTTGGTCGCCGTTGAGTGTTGTAAAGCGCTATATAAATAAAGATTGATTGATTAATGGATTGATTGATTTGATTAAAAAAAATGTCCTAAAGCTACATTTTGCAGTGAAACAATGTAGAAACAACTCACTTATAGACATATTGGTGGACGTATCAACTTCAAGTCCATTTGGCTTTCTTGCTGAGCTAAATGCTTCCTGGTTTTCGCCTTACCATATCCATAGACATAAGTGTGATGAGACTTCAGCAAACAGATCACAGAAAAAACCTGACCAGATATACAATTTCTTTGACGTACATTCATGTATAATGAACTTTGATTCAACTTTTTAGTTTTTTATTAATTTATTTGTTGTTTTTGTTAATTTGAGTCAAGTTAGAGTTTGAATAATTAAACACATTATTGATGCATTAATTAACTTTTGCAGTTTCTCAGTCATAGGACGCGGCTGAGCAGCAACGGCTTCAGAAATGCACATTATAAATGTCACTGAGCACTGTACCACCAAACAAGCCCAGAAGGTAAAGTTTTAAGGTCATAGTTATGGAATAGGTCTTTAAGGATCCATTTGTCCAGGTAAACATATTTTTAAAAACCAAGTACATTCTATACAAGCATAACCAATACACCTAAAAAACCGAAGACATTAATTTCTTTAACTATTTATTAATCTAAATTAGCCAAACATAGCTTCTTACATCTTGAAATAACATGTCTGGCATGCTAAATATCTAACTTTCATATAGTAGTTTGGACACAGCTTCCTGTACACCTTCGATTCATGCTCTTGGACACATCTTCCTCTTTTTTCATACTCAGACACAAAATAGCCAATTAGCCAGACTGTCTCACAGTGTCTTATGAAATAAGTGGTTACCAGTTTTAAAAGTTAATATTTAAAGGGTGGAGACTGAGGTAATGAGGTGGGACATGTAGTATATTATCAATACTTAGAACAACACTTCTAAAACTTTGAGGGCTGGGGTCAGAGACTGGCTTACCCCCAATTTACACCAGGTGCATGTACGCAGTGTTACGTCTGTGCCGCGGCCTCCACAGCTATTCATGGCCGTTTTAGTCAATGATTTTGTCCACGCTGGGTGCGCTGCAGTGTGTGTCAGAAGGGTTCCAGAAGCTAAACATACATGCCAAGTCTAGTTTTGACGGAACACACATCCAGAACGCTTTCAACTCAGCAGTTCAGATAGGGCCAGGCAGCAAATCAGACACGCCAGCAGTGTAAAAGCTTCCGGTAATTTTCTAAATAAAAGTCCCCATGCAGATTTGCACTCGCTAATTCATGTAAACATTACGTCTTTACCGGTGACAGAAGTCAATCGGTCAGGGGGTCTCAAGTGTTTTTTACATCAAGACGTTGATAATGGAAGTGGAGATTCACAAGAATGTATGACATTACAGATCCTTTTTACAAGCAGCACAGCAGAAAGGAGAAGGCATGGACTGAGATATCGGCAATTTTGGGACATGATTGTGAATTTAACATACTATAAATATATAAATATATGAATATGTAAATATGTAAAAATATAAATATGTTTTTTTTATTATGCATACTACCCATTAATGCACTCGCGGACGACCCGCATCTGACATGACACACCTCAGAAGTCGGAATGAGACCACAGCACACAGCGCACACGCACCTGGTGTAAATTTGGGGTTAGAGTAATTAAACTAGTTAACCGGCACATTTTAGTCAGTTTCCTAATCTCAGTTTTATTGTTGTTTTTGTTAGTCTGAGACTACAAAGTCCTAGATTTTGCTAAGTTTAAGAACCTTTATTATCCCCTGGGAGTCAGTTACAACATGTATAATAAAAACAACAAACAAATCACATTACAATAGGTCATTCCAAATCCTAATCTTTAAGTCTATTAAACCTGGTGATAACAAAAACCTGAAATAGTGTAAAAACGGTCATGTACTAGTATAAATAGGAATTTGAATATTTTCTTTAGGTTGTTATTTTACCTTCAGATTAAAATAAAAATCGTTTAACCTCAAATTCTGCCTTTTGCCTTTCTGAGACAAGATGTATTGCCCCAATTGCTAAATTGCTCTATGTTCTATGTCAAGAAAGAACTATGGGGAATTCAAAAATTAAACTAGTTCACATGATCACACCTTAAAGCGACACTCATTTTGCTGTCATGATCCACAACCAAACATCAAGTCAAGGCATAAATGCATTAACGCTTTGCTGCAGCTACCTGCTGCTCAAATGAAGTTCAATGGAGGATGTAAGCAGTGGTATACTGGTCCCTGGAAAGGTGTGTGTACTTAATTCGCCCCTATCTTTTTTCTTTTTTCTTTTTTTTTAGAGAAGCCGGCTCAGCAAAAGATAAACAGCCTTTGCTATGAAGGGTGACATTCAAGCCTCTTGCACATTGTTGAGACCCAAAAAATGGATGAGTAATATTGACCATAATTGTCACATGAAATTAGAGAGTAAGCATAAATATGATGTTTACGAACACATAAAAAGCAACTTCTAACTGAGACGGGCAGTTCATGCCTTCTTGTGTCAGAGAGGATTTACAAGTGGGTATATTTTATGATGACTGAAAAAAAACACCACAATTATACTCCTTATATATATTTCCTCAATTACAATTTACATAAGTAAATGCTGAAAAGATTCATAAGTTTTCCAATTTGCCATCAGATATTTTTAGCTTAATCTAGTTACTCACGTTTTCAACATGTCATCCATCCATTTGCTGGCACTCCTGACATCTGCTAACTGTAGGATTAGAAATATTTGTGTTGCCATAATTAAAAGAGAAATAATTCTATATATACTAAATATGAAATCAAATACACATAACAAAAACAATGAGACTTTTTTTTTTTTTTTGTAAAGATTTCAACATAATGAACATATGGTCTTGAGATCATGGTATTAAAATGTATGGCTTTCTCTGCAAATACACACACTCACAACATTAATTGCTTGTTAGGGTAAACTTCCATTTTCATTCCAGCTAATTTTTCCATACCCATCTGAAATTAACATACAAACTGCAGGAGAGTGTGGTGTTAGCATGATTCTTTTAATTCTGTCTCTTTGCTTGCTAACAATGTCCTTGGAGTATACAAGAGTCAGATGACATTGAAAACTCCAAGTTTGTTAATCCATTCTAACACAAAGTACTTCTACAATCCAACTATATTAAAGGGGTCACAACTAAACAACTGTCATCAACCTTTCATGCTAAATCTCTTGAAGTTGTTTGACTCATCCTGTTTGATAAATTATACGTTTACAACAAAAGCAGTAAAGGTGCTTTTGGCATTTTCTGTCCTCATCAAATAAAAATGTTTAGACAGGATATTTTACTTGATTGCAAATCCCTTACATTTATTCATTCAATATTGTTCCAGTTGTTTTAACCTAAGTCAGGAAGTCTGGTCAGGATCAAGTCCCTATAGTTGGTGCTGTTTTTCTTTCTTTTTTTTCCTTTGGCAATCTGTGCTCTACAGGGATTTGGGGAAAGCAAGCTCTGAAAGGTTTTGCCCGAAGATAAATTGGGTAACCTTCTTCTGTCATTAGTAATACCTTTTCCACAAGCAAACGGCAAGACAAAGCAGAGCAGAGGGATGATGGAGGAAAGGCAGAGCAGGAGGGATGTGGAGGAGGGGGATCAGAGCCAAGAGTCAGCGGTAATTAGGCATGAAACAAAAGCCCACTCAGCTCCGTTATGGCTTGAGTTTCACACCTTGAGCCATCTCTCTGTGTCTCCGTGGCTGAGAGCTCAGGAAGGGCTGCAACTGCTGCGAGGTGTCCAGCTGAAACGAAGAGCAGACCCGCAGCCCTGTCCTGGCTCTGTCTTCAATCCATCACACCGCCTACTCACTTCTGCCTCAGCCTGGCTAGCTGGCAGGGAGGTTCGTTGTCTGGCTTACTTGTCATGTCTGACTGGGGCACATTATTATGGATCCCACTAGAGTTGTGGGTAGAAGCAAGTTCACAGGTGTGAAAGCAACATAAATGTGATTTCAACATGCACAAGCCTAAGATTCTTTTGTTTGACAAACAAAAAGCTAAAACTTTTTTTATTTTCTCCTTCTTTTACCCCTGCAGCAGGAACAACAACTGGTTTAATGTTGCTTACAATCAATGTTACTGACCAATGGTCTCTTTGCTGTACCCTAATTTTATATGTATTACAAGTACTTTGGCTCTTCTTCTCTAACAGCTCTAGGCTGTGATAAATGATGGCAGCTTAGATGGCTGGTGGCCATGTCAGTGTAGAATCATTATTCGTAAATGCACTTCATTGTTTTTGGTTTATTCCTACAGCTGATGTTCCATGTGTTTGCAATGTTAGGTCAGGTTTAAGCACTATAATGATTTGCCAGGTTTATGAGAGGATTATGGTTTGCACAGGATGGCCACACCGGAAGATCAATGGTTGTGGACAAATGTTTTCACAAAGTTGTGGTGAGGCAATTTATCGTGATTGCCCAAATGTGAAAGTTTTAAATGATATCATGTGACCCCAATCATACCTTTTCCAGTAACCAGGGCTTTGCTGGTGCTTTTCTATTAAATTAAACTGTGGTAAATGGTCCGTACTTATATAGCTCTTTTATCCAAAGCGCTGTACATATACATCACATTCATGCACTCATTGTTGGAAGCTGCCATGCAAGAAGCTCACCATGACCCATCAGGAGCAACTAGGGATTTGGTGTCTTGCCCAAGGACACCTTGACATGAACTCGCCTTAGCTGAGGATCGAACCGGCAACCCTAGGGTTACAAGACAGCTGCGCTACCTTGCCGAGCCACGCCACCACCATACAGTGAAATTGAGGGTGGAATCAGCTATTTCTCAATGCAGCGTTTGCGAAATTGCAGCAACATACACGAGACACAACCTTGCGTATTTTTATTACGCTATACTGATTCGGCAGAAACATTTATCCAAAGTGACTTAGGAGTGAGGAGCAAAAAAAGAGTACAGTGCTCATTGCAATGGATGAGTTTGAGACTGGCTTTTACTAAACTTAGTTCTGCTCTTGGTGATCTTGACACTAAGCACTACAGATCTCAGCTCTGTCAGTGAAGAAAAAAATCAGTCTGTAAATCCCTACTCACGGTCAAGAACATGCTTAATATTCTGAGGACAGAACAGACTCTGCTTCCTAAGGGAGATTGGATCATTCAATGTATACACCAAGATCTTGCACGTCTTTTATAAGTCTGTTTTGGAAGCACGATCAGCTGTGCAGCCATCTGCTAGGGCAGAAGCATCAATGCCAGAGACTTAAAGAGACTGAACAAACTGATCAAGAAGGCAGGTTCTGTGCTGAGGAAAACTCAGTATTTTTTATTTTTATTTTATGTTTTTGTGTAAAAGTGTGCGTTGAGCTATGGAGAATGTTTATAATGTTTATGTGCATAAAAAATACCTCTCTAACCATGCAGTGTTTTAAAGTCATTGTATGGTGTCGGCTCGGCATGCTTCGAACCATGGTTGAGGTAGTACCAAAAAGATTATAAGATGGTATTGGCTCCAGAAAAGATCTTTTTTGTTTCTATTTTGAAGGCAAGGGATAAAGTTCAGTTCTCTTCAAAGCCCTGTTATGGCTAATTTATGATCCCTTTATGTACGCAAATAGGTATGCCCATTTCAAGCTTTGCCATATGTCACTGCTCACATATTCTAATGCGTGCATTATATTGACATGATAGTTGAATAATACATCTACTAGTCAAAGTCAGCTTTATGTTCAACTTCGCAGCATGTAAAGGACAGAGATTTGAAATTCGGTTCTCTTAAACTTTGGTGTGATAATATACAAAATATAAGTCAATAAACAAAGCAAACAAAACAAGTATTATAAGTAAATAAAAGACAATAATATATAGACAAGGCAAATTACAGTCAGTGTAATATATGTTCTTGGTTATAGTGCAAAAAAAAAAGATTGAGTTAGCTTATGGTCTAGTTTAAGCGATTTAGGTGGCTGTGTGTTCATTCCTGAGGCTGTCAATGTTATGGCCCCAGGCTTGTTCGCCTGCTGCCGCTTATGTAAATGCTGCTGTGTAGGAGGGACTCAAGGATTGGCTGTGAAGCTCTGCAACAAGACTCCTCCCTCCGGGTTCTGGATTGGTCGCCTGATGTTCCGGACACTCTGGCAACACGGAAGGACTCCTCGCCTATAAATACCGTGGAGTATCCACCTGTGGGGCGTTTGCGTGTATTCTAGGCACACAGTTCGCCAGGGTGGAATTGCTCTTGACTAGTGGACAATGATTGCTTGTGTAAAGGTGTAGAAATTGGCTGTGTTTGCGCTGAGCTTTTCAGATCACTTTGGTTTTGGTGAAAAGACTCTTGTTTGTTCTTGACAGAATTTGTGTTGTTATTCTTGTTTGTGTTAAGTGAATTGCCGCTGTCTTTAGGAGAAGCTTGTTGAGTTGTTTAACCCGATTAAGAATTTGCGAGATCCCAGAACTTATCTAGTGGACTTTTTTGTTTTGTGTTTTATTTGAAATTTGTTTGTTTGCCATTTCAGAGATTATTCCTGAGTAAAGGACACCTTTTGTTGACCTGGGTTTTGTTTATTGATACTGTTGGTTTTTCCTTTTGTAGATGTTTTGCAGGGTGGGGGAAGAGACACCAGTTATCTTCTCAGCTGCTCTCACGATGTGTTGGAGGGTCTTCCTGCAGGACGTGGCGCAAACGCCCGACCACATGGTGATGCCGCTGGTCAGGACACTCTCGATGGTGCCTCTGTAGAAGGTGCACATTATGGTGGCCGGAGCTCTAGCTTTCCTCAGTTTGTGGAGGAAATGAAGATGCTGGTTGGCTTTCTTGGTCAGTGATGTGGTGTTGATGGTCCAGGATAAGTCATCTGTGACATGCACGCCCAGGGATATGGTGCTGCTTACTCTCTCCATCATAGCACCATTGACGGTCAGAGATACATGCTGAGGACGCATGCTCTTGAAGACCACAACAATCTCCTTCATCTTCTCCACGTTCAGAGAGAGATTGTTGTGTTCATGCCACAAGGCCAGGCGGTTCACCTTGCTCTTGTAGTCTCTGATCGTCGTTGCTGATGAGACGTGTCATCTGCAAACTTGATGAAGAGGTTGGAGCTGTGCAATGGTGTGCAGTCGTGGGTTTGCAGAGTGAAGAGGACAGGGCTCAGCACACATCCTTGATGGGCCCCCAAGTTTAGTGTAGGGATGCTAGATGTGTTCCCTCTGACCCAAACTGCCTGTGGTCTCCTGATCAGGAAGTCCAGCAGCCAGTTGCACAGTGAGGGATTAATTCCCGGCTGGTCCAGTTTCAGAATGAGCTGTTGGGGGATAATTGTGTTGAATGTTGAATTGAAGTCTATTAACAGCATTCTGACATAAGAGTCATTTGTATCCAGATGTGTGAGGACTGTGTGGAAGGCAGTCGAGATGGCATCATTGGTCGAGTGGTTGGACCGATGTGCAAACTAATAGGGTTCCGGGGAAGGTGTGAGGACAGACCTTATGTCTTTCAACAGCTGTCAGGAGGGCAACAACTTATTTGGGACAGGGATGACAGTGGTTGTTTTGAGGCACGTGGAGACTACAGCCTGTCTGAGAGAGATGTTGAAGATGTCCCTGAAGACATTCATGAGTTCCCCAGCACAGTCCCTCAACACACGACCAGGTATATAATCAAGACCAGAATCTTTGCAAGCATAGATCCTGCTGAGTGTCCTCCTCACACTGTCCGGGGACAGTGTCAACACCTGTTTGCCAGGATGTGGTGGAGACTTTTGTGCATGTGTGTTGTTGTGTGACTCGAAACAAGCAAAGTCATTTAGATCATTTAGCAGAGCGGTGTAGCTGTCACAGGTCTGCAGTGGTGGCTTGTAGTCCGTGATGGTCTGTATCCCTCGCCACAGGCTCTGTGTGTCTCTGCTGTAACTGAAGCGATGGGCTATCCTCCTGGAGAACTGACTCTTTGATGCCGCGTGACTGGTTGGCCTTCGCTGTCCTCAGGCCCTCCTTACCTCCTGCTCTGAAGGCAGCGTTCCAAGCCTTCAGCAGACTGTGGACTTCCCCTGTCAGCCTGTGGCTTCTGATTGGCCAGAACAGTGATGGTCTTGAATACTTTTATATAATCAATGCACTTGGTGATTTTTACATTCCTCTTTCCAAAAAGACAAGGCGGGCAAAGCAGCAGAGTTCCAACAGCCCACACTTAGACCAGCCGCAGCACACTTAGCAGTTTGGCAAGCTATGATTAGCAAGCATCCAGACCTTTAGTCCCTGTGATGGAGCAGGAGGTCAACAACACAAAGTGATTACATACGTAAATGAGCAAATGTGCAATATAACGTTCACCTACTGAACCGACTGACACACCGACTTAAATTCACTTTAACATGATCTTGTGATCTTTGTATAGGTTTAAAATATAAGTTTCTGAAGTAGACTGAAAAATCTGGGTTCCAAATTTTTATTCTTTTTTTAAAATGTCTTTCTCAACAGCTACCATTGTTCTCCTCACACAAGAGAAACAGTAAAGCAGATAAGGGAAAAAAGGACATTACATATTAACATATTTTGCAACACATTAGTGGATTTGCTTATGCATCACTTCCTGCATGTGCATACTTGATTTTCTACTGGTTCTGGCTCCACAATGTTTCCACATTTTTGGTCATGGTAAGCTGCTTTTTATTATAAGTTGTCAAATGTTTCCCAGGTGTCCATGGTTACAACCAGAAACCCATGTGAATGCCAATTTCACTTAACAACACATTCTTTGTACTGACTACTCCAAAATATCTGGTTCCTAACAGAAAGCAAAAAGAAACAATGAATTAGCAAAGAATCAAAAGCTTTCATCCACCACAGTTTTCTTACACAGTACACAAAGTACACAAATAAACAAAAAACACCCTAAACCCGAGAATCAATCAATCAATCAATCAATCAATCAATCAATCAATCAATCAATCAATCAATCAATCAATCAATCAATCAATC
>JBAMHW010000026.1:14896708-14913872 GCA_037177495.1 Rhadinocentrus ornatus | reverse complement strand
TCAATCAATCAATCAATCAATCAATCAATCAATCAATCAATCAATCAATCAATCAATCAATCAATCAATCAATTAAGGCCTTTTTTTTAAATTACACATATGAGTGTAACGAGATTGCTCGGCATTCCGAATACATTTAAACATAAAAACAAACAAACAAACAAAAAAAACCCCAGTAATAACCTACACATTAACATCTATTCAAATCTAGTAAATCATTCTAATAAGGTGCCATGGGCATAAATTACATAAATTGTAGATTCTTTCACGTGGGTTGTTTTCTAAATCCAAAAATTTAAACATCTGCTTGAAGAAGTGAATGGTAAATGGACTTGTGTATATATATATAGCGCTTGTCCAGTGAGCTTGACCACTCAAAGCGCTTTACACTACATATCACATCCACCCATTCACACATACACTCATACCCCAATAGGTACATCGGAAGGCAACCTATGGTTAGGTGGCTTGCCCAAGGACACTTTGACATGTAGTCAGGAAAAGCCTGGAATTGATCACCTAACCTTCCAATTGAAAGACAACTGCTCTTCCTTCTGAGATACAGCCGGCAAGTGAAAATATGGCGAGTTTAAGCCCATTTATGCTTGACACAGATGACGAATATGCAGACAGATGGACAGTTTCGTCCATTTCCTGCATCGGCTATGCACTTAATTTGGTTAATTTTCAGGTAGCTTAGCTTTCCATCGCATTACCACCGCCAACCAGTCTCTGAAACTGACATCCTGATCCCAGTGCTGAGTTCAGAGTTCAAGTCGGTGGTTTCATTCCACGCTTCCTCCCGATGTGTCAATCGGGAAATGAATGTGCTACGTAGTATGTAATGTGAATGGGTAAATGTGCCTGGTAAATGTGTGTAAACAAGCAGTGTAAAGCACTTTCAGTGGTGAAGATGATTAGAATAGTTAGCTATAGAAATACAAGGTCCATTTACCATAGCACTGCCCACTAGCTGAGGACTTAACACCCATGTACACATAAGAGATGCATGGACGTATGGGGACGGCAAGAGAAGTCCCAATTTACATATGCAAATTACAACCACACAACAATGCTTGATTGGACAACTGTCACAGACTGTTAATAATTTGTCTAAAAATATATTTTCTACCATCCCCCTATGATTATTAATGAAATGCTGTAGCATAACCAGCAAATTTGCTGCACCCCCCACCAGCGTATTATTAGAGTTTGCATTTCCATGTGTGCACTAAGCAAGCATTAGCACACTGCAGGTGTTGAAAATGCAGTTGAACTATTTTTGCTTCCTCTTCCAGCAAAGATCCAAGTGTGGGGGCTTAGCACAAGCCACCCCAACCACCATCACCACCTCCCCTACTGCAGTGTTTTCAGGAAAGGCCTGTGTTGACAGGCCCTTCATTAGAGTCTTTGTCCTGGAAGAGCTTAGTACATAATTAATGTCTCCATGATGGATTACACGGGTGGGTTACAAAATGCGAAGAGGTCGGCAGAAAACAGGAGAATTGATGCAAGGCTATTTTCCCTATTGAACACGCCTACTGTGTGCCCCCTCTTTACTGGCACCAAAATGCTGATAAGAAAATCAAAATATTTACACAACATTTGTCGTTGGTGTCTTTGATACAGGTGCAAGTAAAAATTAACCTCCCGTGCCGTTGCTTTGCTGTTTTCTTTTTTTCCTTGCAGTGTATTTGGGCGACTCAATGGCAACTGCAGCCCGACAAGTGATCATCTTTATTGCGATTCTCACAGGTGGAACTTTGGGAGGATGTAAGCCATTAATCAAAGCCACTGTTAATGATGCAGAAAGCACTGTGGAAATTAAACCCCTTCTGTTCCTGCTTCCATAATATTAAGGTGCTCTATGTTTGGAATGGTACGACTGCCGTGAGTAAGATATCTTGGATCAGTTCTATTGTTTACTTATCAGGAAGAAAATTAGCACAATTTTCTTTATTTTGTAGAAAGTAAAAACATATTAATCACCATTAATTATATACAACATTTTTTCTAAATGCCACATTGCAACTCAACATCAGTGTGCTAAATTACTTCAGAGCCTTAAGACTGTGTTTTAATAAAACAAACTAAATCAGAACTAATCGCAACACATGGCTTTTAACATGAGAGATCAAATGACTTTAAGAGGAATGTTTGATCTCTGTATTTTGGTTTAATATAATCCCTGGGGTGTGAAGTATTTTTGTTTTGGTTTCTTTTTTTCCTTACATTTCCATTTTTAGAGAAGAGGTTATTTTAATATGATGGCAAATGCTGCCGCATACCTGTAAAACCTTTTCTAAAGGTTGTGAGCATCCTGCTTCCGTAGACTTATTGATGGATACAAGTCAGCTCTTAGATGGTGGTGAAGATTTCAGTCAAAGGCAATTTGTCTGTGTCTTGACGCTGTACAGCGCACTGTCTGCCGCACCAGTGGATGAAATGAGTTGCTCAATTATACATTTACTTAGACAAGTAATAAAGTGCTGTCACTTCCTTCCAAAGCTGTGCCTGATTATACCGGCTGTACAAGCTGTTTTCCCAGCCTCCTGTTCCTCCCTTTTTGCTGATCAAGACATTCACCAGAAAGAGATGCATACTTATTGAAGTGAATGCAACTCCTATGCTGTCAAAAGCCCTTCCTCACTGCTCACGTTTTTTTTTTTTAACCATACTCGCATAGACTTTTAATCTTTAGGAATTTACATCCTCTTGTGGCACTATCACTCCAACCTTTAAGCATTCTTCTTGTCTACAGACCTGATAACATTTATTAGGAATATATGCTTTCATTTTATTATTATTTCATTTTAGGTTGTGGGGCAAAGATATTCACTATTTTCTGTCATCAGCATCAAAAAAAGAGAGAAATCTTCAAAAGAAATGATGAAATCACATTTTCATGGAGGGAAAATAATTTCTTTTTCTGTTTTCTATGTCTATCCTTCACGTAAACTGGCATGAAGTCAGTGTTTGAAGCTGTGAACACTGCTGTTTTTTGAATTATATGCAGTCCCTCTTTCTTCTTCTTTTAAAAGTGTAATGGTTAACTAAAGCTTTGAGCAGTAGTACAAAGGTACAAAGAAAATCCTGAATGAAGTCTGCATAATAAATATTTCATTAGATCTTGATTACATCTACAATATTTAAACATTTTGATCCATATCTTGTGGTTAAAAGGCATTCTTTAAAAAAAAATAAAATAGAAATCTCTAGGCCCAGCTGACATTTAATCCACTGAATGGATACTTACTACTTATGTCTCCATTCTTGCTTCACTAAAGCGTTCGTCTTTTCCAAGCTTTCTGACCACCATAAGGTGTAAGGTCCCCAAGAAGGGTACTACTTTCTTACTACACAGGTGAGATTGACAGTTTAGGATTTGACGGCTCATGACTTCTCCTTACTGCCACATTTAGAAACTGGAGACAGGAAGATTCTATCCCAAAGTTAACACTCCACTAATTGGACATGCACGCATCAGAGAGATGGCTTCATTTAAAACCAATTAGCTGACTTGATCATCAGAGCTAGATCCAAGCTATGTTTTTTTTTTCCCTCCAAACTCATTCTCACACACAACCACACACTCTCTATCTCACTCTCACACATGCTGTGCCTATTAGCCAATCATCTAGCAACTATCACATGGTTACAGATCCTAAAAGGTAATAGAATTGCCACTTTTTTTTCTCTTCCCCTTATTGCATTATGACTGGAAGATAACAGAGGCTTTGCCAATTAACACTGCAGTGCTTCTGGGTGCAAATTATTCTTCATCACTTCACCATAATGTGTCTTTATGAAAATGGATATCTCAAAACTTTGCACACAGTGAAAGTCATCTGCTTAGCCGCGTAACATCTGTGGAAGCATCTCCATCATTGCCTAAGTAATAAAAGAAATCACTCAAGCTGTTAGCAATGAACCGTGCTGAGAGTTGTGTACATATTTTTGGAACTGCTTACTGTTATCTTTTCAGTGTTTGGCAATATATGTTTTGAATATGCAGCTGTATAATGAGCAAGCTCCATTCCTTAGGATTTTATTTAATTACTGAATAAAGTTGTAAGGGATCAATAGAGGTGCATCATCTTCAGTCACTGTAAAATTAGGTTTTAAAAAGTTTGCAATTTCTCAGCTAAATTTAAATCAGATGGAGAAGGAGGCTAAGCCACTATTTGGGTATTCTTGGTGCCTATGGCAGCCAGAAGAATGCTATTAGTATACATACATATACACTACATTGTAGAGCACCCACAAAGCCGCAGCAATTTGTTGTAGGTCTTATCAAACCATTTTCATTTTTTAAATAATTGACTTTTGAAAGTCGTTTATAAGAAAAAAAAAATCACACTCGTTTGGAGGCTGCCTTGTTCAAGGGGTTTCTCCACATACATTTGACTATTTCAAGATCTGTTGTGGGTATCCATGGCAACGTAAAAGATGTTAAGTGGATTTCAGTGATTAAGCCTTCCAAAACTTAGTTAAGAGGAAAATAAGACACCAAATCCACCAAAGTGGATGCTGGGAAGGACCAAGTCAGAGAGAAAAGTGGAATTAAATTTTTTTTTTCCAACTGCTCTTGTGGGAAATGTGAGGTCACTGGCTGACAAAATGGACAAGCTTGAAGCATTAAAATGAATACAAAAGGAATACAGAGAAGGCAGTATTATGTATATGCTGCTTTTCAGACTGGACAAGCAGATTGATACAATAAAGTAAGCAGATGGCTAAAAGAAGACAGTACTGCAGTGCTCAGGTTAGATACGGAAAGAAAAAGATCTGTAAATGGGACATCAAACTGTTAACAGTGAAATTTCGTTCATATCATCGTTCAAGAATCAAGATCAAGATGGCTCGCTCTGAGCTGAGGACCAATCTGGACAGTATAATTCACTATTACTTAAACTTACTACAACTTAAGAATTTACCCTGAGGATATTAATGAATTATTTTTCTTTTTCTTTTCATTTCATAGCATGGACTTCTTCCTGTATACGTGCTTAAGTTACATTTCTTCCACAAACTGAATCATTAGGAGGTCCTTCTTCAACCAGGAAGAAGTCCAGTTCTGCCATCCTTTGTCTCAGCAGTATATACCTGTACACCACCTCCAGTATTCAGGTGCGTCACTTACAGTGCTGCCTTACCTTCATAAGTAATTCAGCCATGGGTCCGTCCATCTGTTCCATCAAGAGTCTTTCTTATTTTATGTCCATAAAACCTTTAAGAAAACTGCCAGCAGGTGTTTCTTGATCCAGTCGTGAAGCTTTAACTTGTAAGTTTTATTGAGTAGTGTAGTAGTCATGTTTGCACATCTCTGAGAGTGACAGATCTTGTCTGTCTAGCCACAAATGGCAACAAGCTTAGTGATTTATATAAACTACTATATTTATAAATCTAAGCCCAAGAATTGATGATGAAATCTGAAATGGTTGTTTTAAGACAATTAGGTTTTTAAATGTGCAAGACATCAGCTGTTTCTTATGTTTCTGTTCAACAAAGAGCTGCTCCTTCCCATACCCTGCAAGGAAGGTAAATATTTCCTTAAAGTACTGATTTTGTTTCTCGCATCTTTTCCTCCCTTTTACTCCAGTGATGTTTTATTTAAGCAGAAAACTTGCATTATTGAGAACCATGTTCTTCAAAAATTGGTCCTTATTGTATACAAACTTTTTTGTTATCAGATAGTTTATTCACTGCACATCATGTTTCTCCAAAGCTAACTTTCAATTAATAAATTTTGTTGAACGTTTGACAAAGTAAAAGAATAGCTCTTCTGGAATGTGGTTGTGAGGATAACACAAATACAAGTGTTAATATTTTTTAATATATTTATTTTTGGTCTATTTTTAAAGGACTGGTCTATACAATGATTTTAATAACGTGCTAAATTTGAGAATCACTCAAATCTAAGAACAGGCCTCTTTCATTCTGGATTTCAATCAGCCTCAGCAATTGTTTTGTGTGCAATGTTACCATGACTAATAAAAGATGATCACCCCTATGTTTTTGTTTGTTTGTTTTTTAAAAACTAAAGTGTTAAGAAATTCAGCATTTAATTCATAGGGTTTTGCACCCACTCACGTGTTTTCCACAGGTAAATCCTCACCATGCATTTCGCAGTTGTAATGGTGTGGTAAATCAGAAGTAACTACAAGGACAAGACAAACAAGGCTGACAGCATGGGAAGATTAGGAGGTGAAACAATAAGTTAATACCTGGGGGGAATGTGCCTTACATCAGCGGTGTGACTGTGAAGCTGCAACACTTGGCCAGACATCAAACAGTAAACCTTCTTTCTTTATCTCCTCTGTTCATACAAGGTGATGTTGATGTGCGTGCCCAATCGGATCAAGAGAATCCACTGATTTTGACTTGAGGGAAGAGCTAGAGTAACTCATACGGATGGACTGATGCCATACTGCGGGAACTGACTGGTGGAGGAAGGATATGAGTCTCTGTCTGTGGCAGAGGACTGAGGCTGTCAGATCTAATGAGGAGAGATGTTTCTGCTTTACCCTCTCCTCCCCTCCGTCACATATCAAATGACTGAAAGCCATGATGAATCCACACCTTACATACTTCCAGAACACTGACTCCTTCGTGCGCATCTCACACTCACAGTATGTGAGGACATCCTCAGTATCCTGATTTAGCTTTAAAAAATTCACTCAGTGTGTAAGGTGGTTATGTGAAAAAATGACAGTAATGTCACTTAGGTTGGCGTTAAAATCCTTAACATTTCAGGCCTTGGTGAATTGCTGATACTCCTTGTTACCATGGTAACAGCAAATGTGGTTATTACAAGACTGCATATAGTCCTTGACCACCTGCACCATTTAAAGCTCATCTGCTGACTGCCGAATGCAGTAATTTACTGTTGTCTTTGATTTAATTTGATTTGATTTAGCTTAGCCATCTTGTGTTTTGCTGGTTAAGTGCTCTTAATTTTTAGGTTTACCATTAGCAACAGGTAATGCACACCCACACATTATGGTATATGGCCAATTTAAAATCCCCTATTGGTGTCCCTTCTCCAAACAAAAAGTAACCAGAGGTCTCATGGAGGAACATGCAAACTCCACACAACTGCATAAAACATGCTGATACTATCTTGATTAGGTCCTTACTCTGATTAAGACACTGCTATATGAACTTTATAAATAATAACTTTGTAAATAATATATACAATAAACTTCCATGCATCTTTTACATTGCCATTGTTGTTAAGTCAGTTTCTCCTCTAGTGGGCAAGGTTGAGTTCAGAGTTGACTCCACCAATCAGTTTTAGACTCTGGTTGATGGCAGTAATGCATCGCTAAAGTTGTTTCCAACCTCCCAACACACCCTAAACACTCACAGAGCCTTTCTTCAAAGCTCCCGCAATTTCTACAGTTGCTGTCCTCGACTTTGTTCTTTTGCTGCTTTTTTTTTTCTTCCTCTTCCTGTTCCTCTTCTTCTTCTCTGGTTTGTTTCTTTTGCTGGTCGAATGCAAGCTATTCTGCTTGCACTGCCCTCATGATTTCTGGTAGTATTGCCCCATTTTCTGCATCAAGCAGCGGACGGCCAAGCTTTGTGAAAACAGACCACATTATGTGCATAACCAACGCAGGAGATGGACAAAACTGGCCGTCCGTCAGCGTATCCATCTTCTGCGTCGAGCATAAATGGGCAATTTGAGCTCCATTGCTTCAAGATTTAGCCAATGGTAATTTGGCCAAATAAATGGGTGACTGTCCCATCGCAGTGAGTGGCAGAATGAACAAGGAGATGATGCAAGTAATTCAGTCAGTAACTTAAATTGTCATGCAAATAAAGTACACAAAGCAGACTGAGTGAGTTCACGCCGGTTGTCATGACAGTGGTGTATGTGCCACAAGCTGATACCAACGAGGCTATGGAAGAACTGGTTGAAGTAGCCGGGCATTTTAACAGCGGCAACTGGAGGAAAGTCCTGCCGAAATACCACCAACACATCAGCTGTTCTATGCGTGGCAATGACACACTCGATCATGTTAACACCCCTTATGCAAACACGTATAAGGCCCTCCCTCACTCTTCTTTTAGGAATTCTGATCATGTCTCAGTTCTGCTGCTGCCTTCCTATAGACAGAAATTGAAGTGTCACGGACCAGTGACCATTCAGCAGTGGTCCGTCCAATCAGACCCGGCTCTGTGCTACTGCTTCAGCACAACGGAGTAGGGTGTGTTTAAGAATACTGACATGAACACATACACAGACGCGTTCATTGGTTACATCGTGAAATGCATCGATGACGTCGTACCGAGGATTACTGTGCGGACATTTCCAAATCAGAAGCCCTGGGTTTACGGTGAAGTCTGTGCTAAAGCACAGACAGACACCTATAACTCAGGTGAGTTAGAGGAGTACAGGAAGTCCAGGTACGTGCTTCGGAGAGCTATGACAATGCTATGTAGTGCAAAGAGACAGTACAGGGACAAAGTAGAGTCTTATTACAAGAGCTCCAACACCAGGAGCATGTGGGCTGGATTAAAAACTCTTACTGATTACAAAAAGAAGACCAGCAATACTGAGGTGATGTCTGCATTTCTGCCTGAAGATCTGAACACCTTTGAAGCCTGCTTTGAGAGCACCTCTACAGATGCAGAGGTACAAAAGGCTCAGAAAGGACCACTGCCCACCTGTGATATCCAGGGCAGAGGTGTGCAGAACTTTAAAAAGGATAAACACACATAAGGCTACTGGACCTGACGGCATCACCAGCAGAGCTCTCAAGGTGTGTGCAGACCAGCTTGCAGATGTCTATTCAGACATTTTCAATATGTCACTGCTCCAGTCTGTAGTCCCCACATGCTTCAAGAAGACCATCATTGTCCCTGTCCTCAAGCGAACCCAAATCCTTTGCCTGAATGACCACCTCCCAGTAGCACTCACTTCCACCTTCGTGAAGGACCTTGAGCGGTTATTCAAAGCATTCATTGCTTCCTCCATTCCATACTGATTGGACCCACTTCAGTTTTCCTACAGGCCCAATGGGTCAACTAAAGATGCCATTGCCTTTACCCTTCACACTGCCCTTTCCCATCTGGACCAGAGGGACACATTTGTGAGAATGCTGTTTATTGACTGTTTATTGACTGTTTATTACAGCTCAGCATTTAACACCATTGTGCTCTCCAAACTCATCACCAAGCTCAGAGACCTTGGCCCTCTGTGACTGGATCCTGAACTTTTTGACAGGCAGACCACAGGCTGTGAGGATGGGTGGCACCACATCCTCCACCCTGACTCTGAACACCGACGCCCCCCAGGGCTGTGTGCTCAGTCCTCTGCTGTACTCCTTGTTCATGCATGATTGCGTGGCCACCCACAGCTCCAATACCATGGTTAAATTTGCTGACGATACGACCATCATTGGCCTAATCACCGGCAATGATGAGACGGCCTACAGAGAGGAGGTCAGAGACTTTAATACAAAGTCAGCCAGACAGAGGCTCTTCTTCCTCCGCAGGCTATGAAGACTTAACATGGACCACTGAGAGTATCCTGACTGGCTGTATCACCGCCTGGTACAGCAGCTGCACCACCCTCCACTGCAAGGCTCTACAGAGGGTGGTGAAAACTGCTCAGCACATCACTGGGACGGTCCTGCCATCCATAGAGGACCTCTACACACAGCGGTGTAGGAGGAAGGCCGCCAAAACCATTAAGGACCCCAGCCACACCAGTCACAAACTGTTTTGTCTGCTACCGTCTGGCCGACGGTTTCGCAGCATTCAAGCCCGCATCACCAGGCTCAGGGACAGCTTCATACCACAGGCTTTAAATAACAGCATCTTCTTATTGCTTATTATATATTTTACTGTATAACTTATTTGTAGTATTCTTGCTTTTTGTGTTCGACTATTTTATTGTGGTTTATATTCTTTTTATCATTGTAAGGTGAGCCTGGGATTCAAGAATTTCATTGCAAATAATTGTTGTGCAATGACAATAGATTCATTCATTCATTCATACTCCAGATTGCCCCAAGTATCTTATTCTGTGGGAACTTTGAATCCAGAGGTTTCTGACAACAGCACTGCAGAGACAAAAGGATGAAACAACTAAGAATCTTAAAAAGTATCCTGAAAAAAAAGCCAGCATGTGTTGAAACGGAATAGGTTGAGTCAGTTGTGTTGTTACACTGACACAGAAGCATAGCTATAGTTCATAGGAGTCTGAGTGTCTGTGATGACAGATATTGGATTAACTTTTTTTAAATCTTTGCTTGAACTTCGCATGGGCATACAATGTGTTCATACAAATAAAGATTCTTTAAGTTATTTGAAATCTTTAAAATTTTAATTGGGTAAATATTTACTATTTAAAACTTCAGGAGGTGGGTAAAATCACTTTTCAGTTAAATTAAATCTATTAAAGAAGCATTCCAGCCTACCACAATTTTTATTATGATCTAAAAAAGAGATTTCTTTGCTTTTTGAGCACCTGGACCTTGATGAAAATCTTCGGAGCAATCATTTATCCCAAGTTTGGCATTTCATTCTCTCAAAACTAATAAATTCTTATGGCAATATATACAACCATCTCTATAAAATGACACTGGGGGAGAGTGTGATCAATGGATGGATGAAGGAGGAAAATTATATGCATATTTCTTTGAGTGTATGTTTGTCTGAGAGCTCCTTAGTGCTTTAAGGTTGTTGTTTTGTCAGATTCCCTCCCCTCTCCCTCTCTCCCTGTGTGGTGTTTTGTCAGAGGCAGCTGAACTCTAAGACCTTACAGTGTCACCCTCTGTTGTCATTTCTGACTGCTACAGCCCAGACAATGATGCACTCGCACTGTGGGGGGAAAATGATGTACAGCCAACCTCAAGGTCTTTCTGACTCAAAGTTGTCTTTTTTTCACTGCTCCATCAAGCTGTGTTTTTCTGGCACACTCAGAGCTATTAATGAGGGGGGAAAAAAGGGAAAAATCTTTAGAGATGCAATATGTACTCAAGAACTGACAAGACAGACAAGAGTTTTACATTAGATATTTGCTACAAAGCTGATGCAAATATGTGGAATATGTGCAATACTTGGATTTAAAACAGGAAGTAAATCCAAGTTGTGTTTTTTAAAGAATCACCAGGATTAAACAAAGTAAAACTCATCATGATCATGGTTCATCATATTTCAGTTTGTACGGCCAATCACGGCTGTTTAATTGCCCCTGAAAAAATCAAATTGGTTTGGTCCCTAAGGGAGTGTGTAACGGCACACATCCATAAATCAGGTAGGCATTGCAAGGTGGCAATAGTAGTTATATAGGACCCTTGGCTGCATCTCATGCCTTCTACAAGGAAATGGATCTGTCCGCGGAGCCGTGAAATAGTGCCTTAACTGCATCACTCACAGCCTTGTTCCTTTATATCTTTATCACACCAAAACAAAATGTAAGCGTACAAGTGTCTGGCAACAGGTGCGGCTAAGACAATTTCCAATTTATCTTTTAAAAGTTGAAGCTCTCAGAGTGCAGACCCCTGTCATTTTGGTTTTTGTTATTTTGTTGTTTTTTTCCTTTTTTCTGATTGTGGGATTTTTTTTTCTTTTTATCTTTTTTAGTTATAAGCTCTGATGACTAGTAAAAAACCTATTCTGGATCCATGTGGTGATCCGGATCACCCCCAAGTCTGATCGTTTGTTTCTTATTCAATTTCTGAGATATCCTGAAAATTTTATCAGGATCCACCTGAAATTTAGGACCTATGTAGGCCAGGTGATACTAAATTGATCTCATTTGAAGAACAAGTAAATGCAAATACCATGTAATCATTTCTTTTAATTTTTACAAATTAGAAACCTCATTGGAACAAACCAAAAACAATAATTAGATATCCCTCCCTACTTGTTGTTGGAGGAGTTTTTTTTCCTAAAAGATTGTGCAAAAAAGGCTTAATATTTGAATTTCATAACTTATTGATGTGTGGGTCCCCTGAATCCTCTGAAGCTAAACTTGAAAGCGAGAGGATATACAGCAAGATTTTACATCTGATGAGTGGCATGTTGCTTGTAAGAATGTAAGGTAACACTTGTGTCAGGCTCTTGCAATATAATTGGCTGAAGCATGCCTACATCACTGCAGTAAAGTTAAATAATTTTAATGGTAATATTCCTGATCTCTGTTTTAAATGTAGACAATTTAAGGGAACCTACTTACATTGTGTATAGGAATATAGCAAAATAAAAAGTTTTGGAATGAGGTCAAAACACAGTAGAAGATATACAGCCCAGACTCTTCCTGCTAGGCTGTTAACCTAAAGAGTTTAAATTGAGGAAGAAAGAAAAGATTCTTATAGATTTATGTTTGTTGCATGCGAAACGGATGATTGCATTGTAATAGAAAACTATGTACAGACCTAATATCGGTAAATGGCTAAGTGGCTGTCTTTGTGTGTAGCTCTAGAAAAATAACTTTATTTGAAAGTAAAACAAGAGCTATTTAACAAAAAATATATATACTGTATATCTGGGAACCTTTTTCTTAAACAAACAAATCTGGAAAGTTTGTTGCATTGGGAGAATGTGACTGAGAAGTACTGATGAGTTTATATATCAGCAATAGGTTGCAGGCCAAGTGGGACTTGCTGTATGCGATTTGTATAGAGTAAACCTGGACAATGATGATTACTACCATATGGGGAATTTATAATTTTATTTATCTATTTATTTTATCAATTTATTTTTTGCTGTTCCATCTGCCTTTTGTTTGGTATATTTTTAACTTTATATTTTTTTGCATATTCTAAATTGTTACGTCACATTTTAAAAAAGCAATAGAAAATAAATTAAAGAAAAATCTGTCCATAACTTTTTGTGTTATGTTAACAGACAGACAAATAAGCGGCCTTGACAGATGTAATAAAACACATTATTTTTTAGATTAAATGTTTGATGCATCTAATTGCCTCCAAAACCCACTTGATCAGGAAATATCTGATTGCATTTTAAACTTCTGACAACCTGGGGACAGATTCAATTTAAAGTATGCATCTGCTACCAACAGAAAACTCCCTGTTGCTCTTACTCTATCTACTGCCACATATTTCTGTGTTCTCATGTAATTCTTTAAACATTGGGTGAAGCAATGCTGACTTTAACCATGTTCCCCTTATTAATATCAGTCTAGCTGTTACCCTTTATATCAGGACTTTGCAAAGTTCTCTACTGCATTAAGACTTGGTCCTAATTGAAGCCTCTCAGAGACTAACTGGCTTGATTGCTCTGCCACGTCAAAAAGCATCAGTCAGTTAAATGGGGCTGAGAGACGGAAAGTCGTTATTACTACTGCTGCTTGCAGGCTGTGACCTTGCGATGAGACCCAGCTTGAAATTTCTCCTCTAAACACAGTTTCTCTGGAACATCCAGGTTCTATTTCTGACTGGATATCCACCAATGAGGGTGTGTTATTGTGTATTTGTGTGTGTTGTAGGTTCAGCGAAATGATGTAGGCGTGTGCTTGAGCTTGTACACAGATTTCTTAGGCCCAAGGCTATAGAGTAAGATGAATGACAGTTGTTCGCAGTGGCTGGTGATCCTGCAGCAAATCCTCCAAGATTGACCCTGAGTTGCTGGGAAAACACAATTACAGAGAGAAAAGTACGAAAAATACAGGACTGTATGTAAGAGAGGCCTATAGTGTTACCATAGTAACACAGAGGTGATGACAAGTTTAAATAAAATATAGTCTGTGTTCCTTGTTTAACTATAAAGTAACTTGATCTTACAGTTGATTTACTCAGCCTGATAGATGCAAGAGATGCATACATGGTACTATAATGTACTTTTAAATGCAGAATTTACACATAGTTTAATAATTAACTTCATTAAAAAGAAAACCAGTGACAGTTTTTGAGTATGATGTAGAATTTGCACCTTAATACACTTTTCATGCTGCTGTCTGCAGCTAGTATCAGCAACTTAAAATAATCTGTGGGTGAATCACAAAAAAGAAGAAAAAAAAAAGCAGAGAGGCAAAGGGATACATACAAAGACATATGGACATATACACCTCAACTATCCAGACTGCTGTACAATCTGATACCTCACTAATAAATTAGCATTAGCTGATGACTGTTCGTCATTGCAGTGTGCAGAACTGTGAGATGGGATGGGAAGCAGAACAAACAAACTGATGTTAAAAGAATGTCTGGTGGTTACAGCCTGAGGGCAGTACCAGGACAGAGGGCTCAAACTGACCTGAAATTTGTCTTACAGAAAACCCTTCACCCCTTTTGGGGAACTTGTGTTGTTGACAGAGCATCTCCAGCCTCTGGCTTCAACCCCCAACGTGCAACATAATGTGCTTTGGGGATTCTGTTGCGCCAGCAAAGATTGTATTTTACAGTACCTGGCATGTGAATTCACAGCCACTGTAAGCGGTGCTGAAGCAGGGTACCTGTACTTCTTTTCACATACTACCTCTCTCTGAGTTTATTTAATTTTGAATGACATTTATAAGTGCATATAGAAGGAAAACCCACTTCATGGTGAGGTCTACAGCTCTGGAAGGAAGGCTGCAGCTGTTAGACGTTGGATCTCATAAGTTGAGCTTTTTTACAGTTTATTGTTGCTCCTCCATAGTTTTAAAATCTGTCAATTGGTGGCAAATTTCAACAGCATCCTCTTTATAAATCATTCCTTCCCAACCTTGACACCAACACTACTATTCTATACTTCTAGAAACTAAATATATGACCTAATGGGATATTAATTCCTGTCAAGTCAGTTTAACATTGCACACCAAACAACAAATATTCAAACCCATAAATTTAAAAATTGGTTATAAAACAAGGCATTAAGTAATTCAACCATGCTATATGTGCTTTCACATTTTAACTGTACTAAGAAACGCATATACACATTTCTATGACTAATTAACACTTGTTTTCAGATATTGATAATCACAAGGGCAATTGTGTGTAGTTTTTCATATCTTTAGTGATATCTAGCACAAATTTAAGTTTTCCAGAAAACACAGGCTGTGGAAGACTTCTTTTTTTTTTTAAATAGGACCTTAGAAAAATTATTTGTTTCTATGCAAAATTTTGTCATTTTCAAGGTGGAACAAACCATGAAACTTTTGAGGGGTTATGTTAGTTTAAAAGCTTAATAGTAAAAGGGATTAAATTGGTCCTGTCTTCTTTGTTCTGGAAACAAAGGACAATATTGTTCCCTCCGGAGGACAGCATCTGAAATTGGGCGGTGAGGATATAATTCAGTCTCTCAGGTAACCAAGATAAGAATCACATATGTAAAAAGTTGAAGAAAAAAAGGACATCTGACGCTGAAAAAAATTTCTCAGAAATTAGAGATTGTTACAGCAAACTACTAGAGGTTAATAAAAACCACACACAAATACATGGAAAGTTTTAACAGAAATTATCAGCAAAAGACCTAAAAATGTAGAATATCATAGTACTTTTTAGATACAAAGCACATTCACAAATTGCAAATGGCCTCAATTACTTTTTTGCTAATGTTGGTTCTGGTCTGGCCAAAGAAATCTTAAGAAAATAAACCTAGAGGTCTAAGAAATTTAATGGAGTTAAATGTTCTATGTTCTAACGTCACACATATGAAAAGGAAATAATAGATACTGTGAAATCATTAAAAGCAAATAAATAAATAAAAAATACAGACTCTGAAGGGATAGATATGGACTATGTAAAAGATATTGATTGTGTAGTTCAAGCATTTACCTATATATGTAACCTATCTTTACTAACTAGTGTATCCCTGCCCCCCCCAAAAATTGAAAACAAAGATTATTCCCTTCTGTAGGACTGGAGATGCACAAATATTTACAAATTATAGACTTCTATCATTATGCTCACAATTCCTAAGGTCCTAGAAAAATTATTCCACAAGAGTCTGTATGGATTTATCACAAAAAAATAGTATGTTACATAAACAACAATATGGTTTAAGACCATTACATGCACTGATTGACTGATTGATGATTGTTGACAAGGAGTATTTCTAGACTTAAAATAGGCTTTTGATCCTGTTGTACACAGACTGTTGTTTAAAACCAGGACACATGGGGTGAGAGGGGTTCCACTGTTGTGGTTCAAAAGTTATTTTAGTTATCACAAACAGTTTGTCCAAATTTATGATGTCAATTCACAAAATCAGACTAAAACAAGTTGGTTCCACAGGGATCCATGCTTGGACCTTTATTCGTTCATTTTCTGTACCACCTAGTCCCATTAAGGGTCGCAGGGAAGCTGGAGCCTATCTCAACAATTAGCAGGCGAGAGGCAGGGCACACTCTGGACAAGTTACCAGTTCATCGCAGAGTGCTTGGACCTTTCTGTTGTTTCTCCTGTACATCAACGATATCTCGAAGAAATTGTGAACTTTACAAACCATATTATTTGATCAAATATCTCAGTTGCAATACTGTAAAAGGTAAAGGATTATATTAATGCTAAATTTCTGTATTCACTATCATTTTTGATACTCCCATACTTGATGTATTGTGTGGTAGTATGGGGAAATACTTAAAAGACTAATATTTAACCTTTAATTACAGAAACAAGCAATAAGAATCATAAGCGAAAGAGCACAAAATCAACCGTCTATTTTATTAGTTCTCAAACTGAAGATTTTAAAGTCTCGCAATTTAGTAAAATTGAAAATAAAACTTTGAAAAGAATCTGGCTGAAGATCAGCCTTTTGTCATTTATTGTGAGATTTACTTCGGTATCTGGGCTAACATGCCCACATCTCTCAAAAACCTAACCCCATTGTTTGCAACACAGTCATCAACATCTTTTTTTTTTTTTTCTTTCCATAATTGCAGCAATATGCCTGTGTGTTATTACGGTACGGTCTAGGTGCTCAGTTGAAGGTGTAGAGTCTTTTCCACATGAATTAATAGACTTTTAAAAGTCTAGTCCCTGCCACCTGAGTGCTGCGGTAGCACAGTTAATGTCACTCATTAAAATATATAATTTATGCATACAGTTGATGCTGAAAAGCCAGCCACATCCTATAACGTGGATGGCCAATCCCAAGGTTTGACCTTTGCAGACATAAGCAAAACAGTTTTTTTGTGGTGGGGGGGGGGGGGGGGGGGGGGGGGGGGGGGGGGGGGGGGGGGGGGGGGGGGGGGGGGGGGGGGGGG
>JBAMHW010000026.1:14862852-14896608 GCA_037177495.1 Rhadinocentrus ornatus | reverse complement strand
GAGGGCCAATCCCAAGGTTTGACCTTTGGAGAAAGAAGAAAAAAAGTTTTTCTGTAATTCCCCCCCCCCCCCCCCCCCCCAAAAAAAGGAAAAAGCTAATTGGTATGTTAATTTTACCTACAAACCATAATACACACCCAGAGTAAAGTCCTAATGCAAATGCAGTAATACAAAAGCTTTGAATGTTTATTTTAACAATATAATTAATGTTTTGGCTGCTATTTTACATTCTCTTCAACAAAATAATCTTTGCAAACCATCCCCTCCATGAATGCATGAATGAAACAACATTTACCACTTGAAACATAATTCTCTTGTCATTTGTCTTTCATCAGTGAAGCAAGTGCTGCATTTAGACTAATTAAAGTGAGAAGAAAAAGGTTGAACATGTCAATGAATAAACAACTTTTACTTTCTCTGACATAATTTTTCTTACTTGAAATATTTCCTGGAAATTTAACCTCAAACAATTTAAAATGCAATGTTATTGCTGCGGTTTTTTGGAAATTAGTAAAAAGCAGGCACATCAGCCAATGCAACACCAAACAGATTGTCATTCATTTTTTTTTAATTCATCTTAATTTTCCTAAGATTTTTCACCCAGTTGGAGTTTAGGATACTGGAAGGACAATCCTATTGAACAGGTTTGCTGGAGCACTCTTGCAGGTATATTTTCTTTTTGATTGATGCTGAAAGATTGTGGCTTGATTCTTTTTTCCTGTCACCCATTGTATGAGAATGGTCGATATAGATGCCAGAAGGGCCTTTGCTTACACAGCGCTGTTTGCCTGGAAGTGGCTATCGACATGGGCCATAAATCACTCTCTAATATTTTTATGCATCAGTCTATCCAACTGCTGCTAATGTTTCTTCTCCCTGCTTACTTTGGAACCCATTTGAGCTGAGCAGCGACGCATGACTGTGCGCGTAGTGGGATCGCTAGAATGAACTTGGCAGAAATACAAGCTGTGTTTACATTGACTTTAGAGTTCAACTCCCTTTGCTTTACAGTTATGTATGACACTAGGATTGTGTGAAAAAAAGACATGTCAAATACAGTTGTGAATTAACATGAATCCTGATTAATATTAAAATGGTTTTCCCAAATCTTCAAATGTCAACATGTTTCACTGGACAATGACTTTCCCATTTTCTCCATTTTTGTTTCCACAATTTGCTCCAATAGCGCCAAGTCTCCTCTGGGTGTTACATTTTCTGCTTTGATTTGATTGCTTAATCTTTGACTGTATCTCTATAATAAGCTACTGCTTAACTTGGAATGGATATGTTAGTTGAGAACACAGACTCCATGTGTATGTGATCTATTGACAAGAAATTAGAGTTCTCCAAACATACATACACCATCTACAGGAAGGTCCAGAGCTGTCTCTATTTTCTGAAACAACTGAGGTTCTTTTACATTCGCTGGCAGTGGACTTAAGGTGGCGGATTCCAAAAACTCAGTAAACTTATTCGTGATACCAGTTATGTTGTGTGTGAAGCTGGATTCTTGGATGGTGATGTCAGAGAAGGGTATGCTGTTCTGGTTAAGTACTGTATTGGACAGATCTTCACACCCTCTTCACAATGTACTGGACAAACTAAAGAGTATGTTCAGCAACAGAATAATTCTGCCATGCTGCAATTTAGAACACCACAGGATATCATTCTCTCCATAACTTAACACTTAGACTCAGTCTTTCTTATAATCTCTTTGTAAATATTTTAAATACTGCAAATATTGTATCTAATATAATCATTAATGTCTTTATTGTTTTATGTATAATTTATTTAATTTAGCATTTTATTCTCACTCTTACCATCACTCATATATTTCTATTTTGTATTAATTTCAAATACAGTATATTTCAAGTACATAAAAAGTTTTAAGGATGAATGTAATGCACCAGGATCCCTCAAGGATTAATAGTCATTCTGATTCTGCTCAGCCAGTTGGCTCACATTATTAGAAAAAAATATTTAATTAAAGATTAAATGAATGCCTTTCTCTTCTTTCTAAAAAATTGGCTGAAAAAGTCCTTAAATGATCGCAAAATTTACACATTATAGCTAATTCAATTAATTTTAAAAAAGGTCTAAAATATGACAATCTGCTAATTCTCACACTCTCACACTGACACATTAAAGAAATATATATATATCAATCCTTCCCAATGGTCTTGATGTGTAAACTGCATGAAGTTTACAGCGACATATTATGTTAATATGTTGATTAATCATGGTATTCATGTTGCTCATAAGGCATTATCATGGTTAGCTATATTCAGCATGCAGTCAACACAGAAGTCACTGGTTTTTTCCTTTTTCTTTTTTTTCATGAAGTTTAATAAAAAAAAATCTCAGCTTCATTTTCATTCAGTAAGTGATGAAGTTAATGTAATAAATTAATGACATTGCTCATACCTCTATTTTCTCCTACTTCAGTGCAGTAGCAATACAGTTTGTAGTGGTCATCTGGAAGTGAGTCACTTATAAAAGGTGATGGTCATAGAAACACTTATTTTAGTAGCAGACTGTGAGAGCAGCATGAAGAGGCAAACTGAAGAGATTTGTTTAGCAGGGTTTTGGTTTTATCCATCTCAGGTGTTGAGCTTCTCAGCAGTAATTTGAGCCTTTCTTTCTCTCTTAATACATCTACCCTTTCTCTGCAAATATCATCCCTTTTGTCCTTTATTGATTGTGGTAAACTGCAGTTCCCATTTTGCTTTGCAAACAAGCAAACAGACCCAGAAGCACTTAATTGATTGTTATGGCCCACTTGGCCAGATTTCAGCCAGGACTTGCTGTTTAATACACAAAGTCGGGGTGATCCCATGTGACAAGACAATTCAATGAGATTCTGCTTTGTTTTGATTTGTGAGACGGCCACCGGTGCCACAGCCTGAAAATTGTTCTGGTTTTTTTTCTGTACATTGAGCTCATTTGACAGCAGCAGACAAATAACAGGCTGTGAAAGTCCACAATGTTCATCCTTATTCACACACACACACAAACGCACACACTCTTTTGGTTTCCCACAAACCCCCGAACACCTGTGTTCACTTACACACACACAAACTCACCCACACACGTGTTGTAAATATTCTCTACCGCCACATTTTGGCAGGTGGCACACTAGCGGGCTCCATTAGAGGAAAAAAAAGGGAGGAGGGAGAGAGAAAAATCTATAAAGGCAAATAAACAAGAGTGGGAGCTGCTGCCAGCTTGCTTGCATTTTCCACCAGATAATAGAAATGGAAGTGTGATAAGGTCCTCGTATAACCTCCCACGTAGAGGTGTAACGAAGTTCGCTTTGCCTTCACTGTCATCAGATTTTGGCTTTGGCACTCGTGAATCCTTTTTGATTTGATCTAAATAAATCAAACACATGTATGCCCTTACGGAGGGAAATGCTGTACATGTACAGGTTGATACGTGCAACTTTTTGTCCATAATTTAAAATGTTATGGACAAATTTTGATCAAATTCAGCTAATCTTCTAACTAAAAAATAATGCCCATAATCAATGGCAAAAATATAAATAAATAAAATGACTCAATGGATGTCTACTTTCTCTGAGTATTTTTAGTGTTATATTTTATACTCACACATGTACAATCAGCTGGCATGTTCTGGAAAAGAAGCTGATGCAGGTGAAGCCATGCAGGTGTATCACCCTAATTTGATCACTGAAGCAGTACTTGTCATGAGGTAATTACACATGCCAAAAATTTTAAAAGGGATGCTGAAGTTGCTAGCTTTCCGGTATTGCCCGAATGAGCCTAAAGCTAACTGTTTTCATTCAGTTTTATTAGAGACTGTTGCTTGTTACCATGGTCAGCATAACAGTAGTTTTTGCTAAAATACGGCAGCCTCGTTAGTACAGTAGTGTATGTTTACGTGGTTTCAGTCGCTTTCATTGTCCCGGTAAAGCCAGATTAAAAGCGGGCTTTTACTGTGATAAAAAAGCCAGTGCTGTATTGAGGCCAGTTTCACCGTTGAGCTCCGTTCCCCCTGGGAGAACCTTTCTTCCTTCTAAACACAGAGGAACGATATCCGACAGTGAATTTCTGTCCACCAGATGTTTTCCCCATGATCTATTATGATCCAACTTCTTCACCTGAGTGAACACTATCATCTATCAGATGAAACGCTTTCATCTGTGTTGTCAAGGCTTTTTGAGACATGTTGGCTATCGTTGTTGCGATACCTGTTTAAGAAACTGAAGCACTAGAATGCACTATATGTTAAATGTAATACACAATTCCAACATTAGATGGCAGTAATTCTTACACAATCCATCCATCCATGTTCTATTCCGCTTAGTCCAATTCGGGTTGCGGGGAAGCTGGAGCCTATCCCAGCATTTTGCAGGCGGGAGGCAGGTTACACCCTGGACAGGTCCCCAGTCCATCGACATACAAAGAGACAAACAACCATTCACACTCACGCTCACTTGGGGGAATTTAGAGTAAATTCTCTAGTAAAACAGGGAGACAAAGAAAGTCCACTCTTCGATTGTCCCCCCAGCCAAGGCTCGAACCATTGACCTTCTTGTTGTGAAGCCGCGGTGCTAACCAGCACAATACTTTGTAATTGTGCAGCCCACATTCAAACACGAAGTCCATTTTAAACACTGTCA
This sequence comes from Rhadinocentrus ornatus, assembly GCA_037177495.1. Taxonomy (NCBI): domain Eukaryota; kingdom Metazoa; phylum Chordata; class Actinopteri; order Atheriniformes; family Melanotaeniidae; genus Rhadinocentrus; species Rhadinocentrus ornatus. The sequence continues at coordinate 14,891,966 of JBAMHW010000026.1, read as the reverse complement.
GCAGTTTTGGACATTGTAGAAGTTTGTTTTTAAACTCAAATTAGCATGTGCACTTGGCGTAAGATTTGTTAGTCGGAGGTTTTCTTATTGTAAGTGTTGCACGCTTGAAGCAGACCGGATTCCGTCTTGACTTTGGCAACTTTATTTGCCTGCATATATTTTTTAAATATGTGGATTTTCTTGAGGCAGCCAGGACATGCAAAGGTGACCACACTGCACACATAGAACATATTATAACTCAATATTTTCAGGCTGTAACATAAGCTCAATTTGTACAGTTTTTCCTTCATATTTAGCTCTGCTTTTCCCCCCTTTAATAATCATCAGGCTATATCCAATATAAATAGTAAATACTTTGTAAAGTGCCTGTTCTAGTTTTTTTTAGTCACACATGCTTATACAGCACATCCTAATCCATGCAGAGTTATACAGTGCTTTTTCTCTATCAGAAACATTCACACACTGATAGATGGAAATTGGGGTTTAGTGTCTTCTCTGATGACACTTTAAAATGTGATCCATAACTGGCAAATGACCACTCTAGCTGGCAGTTGTGCTGTATTATAGTGTTACATTTCCCCAAGAAGACCCAGCAGGGAATCTTTTTGCTGCCGCTAGTTCTTCAAATCAATTCAAACTTTATTTATAAAGCCCTTTTACTGCCAAAAGGAAACACAAATTGCTTTATATAAAAAAATTCAATGTATGTATAATTAAATTAGGCAAGCATTTACACAAGAAAGGATAACAGCGATTTCAAATTACTTTAGTTTCTCTTTCATAAACAAGTACCTCTCAAATTTCCCTCATTTCTCCCTACGTCCCTATGTTGGTATAAAAAATAGTAATATATTGTGGCTGCTGTGTGTTTAGTATCCTACCACCGGCTACATTTGCAAATCAAAACGTTAAGAATTGCCTCTGAAACGTGTCAACGAGCTTGAGTTGTTCAGATTTCCATTATCAGACGTTTTTTCAAGATGCCTCTCCAGTTTCATTCTACTGGATCTGGCAGGATGCTCCAGAGCACGGATAATCAGCCAAGTGCCGTCCGTAAAACCGACAAAACCAAGAAGAACTTCTGTCAATCCGTAAATGCCAAAGTATCGGACAATCCCAGTGGTCCTCCTGCCATGCAATTTTGGTGGCTTAAAAAAGACCAACACAGAATAAGGCAAACAGTTTTTTATCTTTTGGCTGAGTAGTTTATGTTAACTGGCAATCAAACTATTCTATTATTTAGACAGAACATATAACAAAAATACTATGATTACTAATCTCTAATCTGATTTATGTAAGTTATGTGAGCTGCGCACACTTGGTCAAGAATTACAAAGAAAGGACTGTTATTGGACATGTCTCATTGGCTAATATTTTGCATTACAGGAGGATGGACTTCCAAGGTCTGATTATGATGCATAAACTCTGCATTACAGTCACTCACAGTAGAGATGATGCATGGGTCATCCAAATCACTATGGACAAGTGCTAAAAAAGAATGATCTTTTTTTAGAATAGAGCTCTAGCGGTGAAATGTCTGTGACGTTCAACTAACCAAAAAAGCATCATAATAGACAGTGGACTCAAAAGCATCCCCTTTGTGCTCTTCCAGTGTTCTGTTTAGCTTAATTGGGACCACTGAGGTCTGTGAATGTTTGTGCCATTGTGAGTTCACAGAGGCCTGCAGGTGAGGATGGAGATGAAAGGCTTCAGTCGAAAGTAAACGAAAGACAGGTTACTCTAGCGGTGCATCCATTTTACAGCAAAAAGTTGATGTATCAAGACAGGATGGTGAAGGAAGTGTGATGAGGCGGAAAGACGGACAAAGGCGAAAGAGGCAGATGTGGACAAGAAAAGGAAGGCTATGTAAGAAAGTAGACTAAGCTTTAAAGGCTCTGAGAGAGCAAAGAGGAAGGCAAGAAGATGATGGGAGAGAGGAAGGGATTTCCTTTCAGCCTCAGTTTATTTGTCCTGTGGCAGCACAACCTGAGGAAAGAGATGCTCTAATGAACAAGAACACTTCCTTATTATAACGGTTGCGTGTGTGCATACAAGTGTGAGTATGTCTTGACAAAGCTCAGACTGCAAGCAGTGGGGAATTCAAGTTGTTTCATTAATCTTACAGGATGTCATATGAGCCACATGCATGCACAGCAGCACTGCTGTGATGCAGTTTTTCATCAAAAAAGCACGCTTTTATCAAGCAACACTTGTGTTTTTTGGGCCTTACATTCATCTACATATTAACTGTACACTGCTGTGCACAGATGGGAAGCCATTTCAAGATGTAGCATAATGATGTAAAACCAAATGAGAGTTCCTAACAGCTGAAATTAAGCTAAAAGTGATGCAAAAGGAGACATTTAGCCGAGGCCATGAGCATCTTTGTTGTTGTTTTGTTGTGTATTACTGTGAGCATAAAGAAATTTTGTATTTAGAGGAAGTTGCAAATAAATCCCTCATCATCCCTTCAGTTTTTCGAGGTAAGGTGTGTACATGGATGATGCTTGGATGTGCAAGCAGTTAAGATGTGTGTGAGAAAGAAAACGTGTGCTTGTGTTTCTTGTATTTTTAAAAACATCTTCCATATTCAGATGTTGCTAAAGGCCACCCAGTGATCTGACTGCATGTGTGTATATGTGTGTGTATTTGCCTTGTGTTTAAGGAGGAATGCATTTGTCTGCATTGATTTTTGTTTTTGTCTTTTATGCACAAAAATCATCACTATGTTTTTAATTATTAATTAATTTTTTTTTTTAGATGAAAAAAGTCATTTTAATGTAATCAGATCCCACAAAGGAAGCCACCAAATCTCTGTTTGTGTGCATGGCATCTCAGTGTGTTTGCATGCATGCTGGCGATGATGCCCTTGTAGATTGCATGCAGAGAGCAATCTGCGTTGAGCAGACTTGCCCTTAGAGGGCGGATTATGGGATAAACAGAGTGGCAGACTCCTGTCACCATAAACGCATACATGCGCACACTCTGTAGGTACTCCTGCCGGGTGCTATAGGACAGTTACAAGGTGGTGATCTGCTGAAAATAAAAAAAACATTCTCATTTATCTGCAGCTGCACATGTGCTGACTGGCTGATTAGTTGTTTAATGTATTTACAGCCTGCAGCCTTGTTGTGATGGAGTGTGTGTGAGAAAGCAAGCACGAGAAAGTATTTCAGTGTTTCCTTTATGTTCACATTTTAACATTTTTTGTATAACAATAAATATTAACTGTAGTTCCACCGCTCACAAGATTTGTTTCAATTAATGCTTTAAATTTTAGTAAGAATTTAAACTTAATGTGAACTTCTTTTCCCCACTTTAGATGTTGATCTTTGAGTTAAAGAGACTTGAAGAGGATGTGCAAGGTAAATATGCTAATAATCAAGCCATTCATGTGGATATAATCCTTTAATTTATGATAAAACTGCCACAACAGTGATGTTCACCCACACCACCGTTCACACAGCCATCCTCAGATAAAGTCAAAGCTGTACAGTATGTTGTCTTATATATGTCTACTGACATGAGCTCACACAGTTTGCTATGAACACACAGAGGCGCTCTCCTCTCTCATCCACTGTTGATATCAAGGACACTCAGTCAACATTTACTGGAGCTTTGATGGCTTTACAGCCAACGTTATTACCACCTGCCTTCCTCCTCCAACCTTTTTCCTCTCCACCTCTCCACCTCTCCTCGTGTCATCAGCAGGTCTTAGTCTTTTGTATCATTGTGTAATTAACCACACAACAGGGAGTGGCCCAGCATCCAACTTTCAGCTCTGATTAGAAAGAGCAAGTCTCCAGCTCCAAGCCAAAACCATCTGCTCCTTGTTTTAAATTTAGGAAAGACTATTTGGAGGTTAAAGAAGAAAAAAAAAATATATATATATATCATCCTCACTTTATATGTTAAAGCTCCAAATGCCTTGGATTCACACTGTCAAAGCTACATCGTATGAACACTGCAATTTTAATTTGTTTTGTGTAATTTATTTGATCGAGGGAAAACTGCATTAACTGCATAGTCTTTTAAATTAAACTTTTATTTGACTAGGAAAAATGTTTTGAAATTGAAAATTTTTTTTTCAGGGATCATTCTTTCATAAACAGCAGCACAACTAAAATGATAAAAAAAAAAAAAGCTCTATATAAGAAAGTGTGTAATACAAAAAAATGCTATTTGAGAATATCTGACATAATCGTCAATAAAAATGATCATGTTGTGGCAATAGGACTGAAACGTACATTTTTATTTGTCCAGTAAAGTCACATAAAATTGCCATTAAGTAAATATAAATTGTGACACACTTTCAACTATTTATCTGTATACCACTGTTAAGTTCCTTAGTCTCTTTTTTCCTGCCATGCATTTTTCTTAAGCCACTGAGGCAGTGAGCCCTCCGCAGGCAGAGGTTTACTGCAGTAGCTGGCGGGACTCGCTGCTGCCTTACAAATAAGAAGCAAAGCAGGAAGCTGCGAAAAAGCACGTCCATCCGTTAAAGTTATTTTTAAATGTGTTTTCTCCTCATCCCTTTGTCCTGCTCTTGTTTGCATTTCCTGCACTCAGGCTATGAATGTGGCCATTTGTGGCTGTGTACCACTGAAATGTGACAGCAGTCCATCAAAATCTGCTGTTATTCAAATAGTAATAACATAATGACCTGAGTCTAACTTGCAGCAAGAATAATGGGGCTTTCACATAATCGACAGCACCCCTCTTGGACTCATTTTTCTTTTGTTCTAGAAATGTCAACAGTCACTTTTGGATAAGACTGCCTGTAGCAGAGTGGGACAGGTGTCTTCCTGTGGGAATGATGGTCTTGACTGCAGGTAAGAAACTGAGAAAAAAACATGCTTTTACAAATTCACTGACACTTTCGCTAGACGTCAAATTAGACACAAAACACAACTGTTTTTTTATTGTTGTTTTTTTTATTCATTTGCCACCAAGCTAATTATGAAGAATTACTCTATTCCACCATTACTGCAAACCCATCAAGTTGCAAAGTATGTTTTTTAAGGTCTATATGTTTTCTCTCTGTCCCACCATTAATGGAAATAGAGGCAATGGACATGGGTACTACAAAATTAACCATGAACAACCATGACTGCTAGCCTGGCTGTTTTCCAGCTGTGAACAACATTTCCTCAGGAAAACGCACACAGCGTCTGTTGCTCACACAGCCTCCAGGAAAGCACAGCAGGTGAATCTGTCCACCACTTCACAAACACAGGCTGAGATCCGACAGCTAACACATCCACCTCCCAAAGCCATTGGACCAGGACAGCTCAATGAGCACAGACTGAGTTCTGCAGAAACAGAGACTTGGAGGTAGTAAAGAGCAGGTGAGATGTGGGTAGAGAAAGAAGCAGATCCGTAGGTGCCCATTTTTTGTATGAGGAAGTAGTTAGATAATTATGCACCATGCAATATTGAAGCAATGAGAAGGTTTTTCACGATAAAAGCCTAAAAATACACAATTTTATGGAGAATCATTGAACGTTTACAGGGATTCTTAGAAGGGAACCAAGGAAGCAAGGAAAAAAAGCATCAACCTTCAAACAGAATGAAGAATACACAGATATCAGGAATGGCCAAACAATGCTGGGATATGTTCGAAGGCTTTTAAAAAGTTTACAAAGAGAGTTGGGGAAAAAAAAGTGGACAAAAAGTTGAAATTTCATGTGCTATCAGAAGAATTCATTTACATTTCATAGGTAGGTTCCCTGTCCTGCGCCTCCCTCAAAAATTTAAATGGGCTTTTAGTTGTACTTATTCAGCAAGAACCAGCTGTACAATCCCAACTATAAGAAACTGGGATGATATAGAAAATACAAGCAAGTACAGAAAGAGGAACTATTTTACATTTGCTTTAACATTTCTTTTCACTGGACTTCAGATATTTAATGTTTTGTTACTTTTTTTTAGTTAACATGAAACAAATTTTAAAGCTTAGCTTTGGTTGAAAATTTACACCTGCAAGAAAAAAAAATCAGCTGATTGTTAGAAAGCCTAATTAGTTACCTTAACCTGCCTCTGTGCAACAAGCAACACATCTAAATGTGTGTAGAGTCCCCAGAAATTCATTCATGACTTGAGTTTTATGTTGGATTGCACTCTCCCACAGTAATAATGAAGAAACAACACATGTTGGCCATTTTTACCCTCTGTAGTGTGTAGGAGATCCATACACAGCCGCAACAGTTTGGGACGGCCTGCTCATGCTGGTCACCAGCCTGGTGATTTTGATGGCATCCTTTTCCACAACCAGAAAATGTTAAAGAGCAACATTTCAGCATCGATTTAATATATTGGCTATTCCTGAAACCTGGATTATAATTTAAAGGGAATTAATTTTGAAATGGGAGGCTATGAATTTATATATATATATATAGATAGATAACACCAGGGCAAATTGGTGTTGCAATATATTTTGACCTGAATCTTAAATTTAAGGTGGTAGAGACAGAAGTGGTGGACAGCCTTCTTGAATGTTTCACAATACAGTATGGATAAGAAAAAGATATATTATTATTACTTTTATTTATAGAGCTCCAGATTCTACAAGTTCAGGGAATGGAGGGAAAACGTGGTAAAAAAAAAATAGTTACAATTTGCAAGGAATATAATATTGGCATACTTAATCCTAAAAATATGAAAGATTTTTTTTATACAATTCATAGTTTGAGTTTCTTTCTTATAGTCACTAGACCCAGTAGAATAATGTCTCATGGTGCCACCCTGATAGATAATATATTTACCAATGTAATAAAAAACAAGACAATAATGAAATAGGGGAACATAAACAGCAAAGAAGAATTAGGACAGAGGAGGGAATAGCTACTCTGAAACATGAATTAATTTCACAAGACTAGAATGCAATATAAAAGGAAGCAGATGTAAATAATGTTTGCAATAAATTAACTATGGCTACACTTACTTCATTATATAATAAGCACTGTCCCATTAAGGAATATAATTTTAAAAAAATACATAAGAACAGTCCATGGTTGACTAAAGGTTAACAAAATCCCTTCATAAAGCAGAGAATGATAGATGTAGTATATAAATATAAAAATATAAGAATAAGTAAACTAATGTTATAAGATATATCAAAAAGGAAAATTATAAGAAAAAATTGCAGGACAATACAAATAGTATTTTGGGGAAATAAGCAATATTATTAGAGATGGTGCCAGACAAAACAATCTACCTAAATATTGTATTTTGTAATAAATTATATTGAGAGTTATAATATGGATGAGGTTGTAAGCAGTTTTAATAATTTCTTTGTAAATGTTGGCCTTGAACTTGCAAAAAGTTCACGAATCCAGGGCTGGGTGCTGACTATGAACAAACTAATAAAAAGGAGCTCCCACTCAATGATTTTGAAAGCAGTTGAGGAAAACAAAGTAAAAAAGTGTAAAAATAAAACATATACAGACCACAAGAGCATCAATATTGCATAAACTAAGCAGGTCATTGAGGGGCTATTGAAGCCAATAACTCATTTTTGCAATTTGTCTTTTTAAACCAGCACATTTCCAAACCAGAAGAAAATTGCTAAGGTCATTCAACTATATAAAACTGAGAGCAAACATAAATTGAATTTTACCTCAATTCTCAAAAATATTGGAAAAGCTTTTCAACAATAGACTGTATGTATTTTTTGTAAAAACAAACTTTTTTCTGAAAATCCGTAGGGTTGCAACAAACAGATGCAACAGACAACGAAGAATATGCAACAGAAGTGTTCATTTATCTAAAAAAAAAAGTGTTTAATACAATCAATCAGAACAGAATCTTAAAAAAAAACTAAGAGATGAGAGGACTGGTATTAGACTGGGTGTATTTTAAAGATTGGCAACAGTTTGTAAAATTGGGTATTTATTGCTCTGGATGTTTAAAATTTGCTTGCGGTGTTCCCCAGGGGTCCGTATTGGGCTCCAAATTGTTTATCATTTATACCAATGATATGTGTAAATTGTCTCAGTGGTGAAAACTGGTCAATTTTGAAGATGACACAAAAATCTTTGGTTTAAGAAAAGTATTGATTAGGTTTAAACAGATATAAACAAAGAAATAAAAAAAGGAAAATATGGTTTGACTGGAACAAATTATCATTAAATGTAAGTAAGACTAAATTTATGTTATTTGACAAAAGCAGAGTGAACACAACGGTGTGAACAGAAACAGACGGAGTTGAAATTGAAAAGGTTCCAAAAACAAATTAGTTGGAGTTGCAATAGATGACAAGCTGAGTTAGAAATCGCACATCAAACATGAACATTCCAAAGTTTTAAGAGGCATTGCAGTCATGCACACAGTAAAATAATAATTGGATCACACTTCACTTCGCACACTTTTACTGTTCACTGGTTTTGCCATATTTACATTACTGTGCTGAGATTTGGGGACATATAAAACTTCATTGCAGACACTTATTATCCTGCAGAAAAGTGCAATAAGGGCAATTCACAAGGTCAACTACTTCAAACAAAGAGATCCACTTTTTATACAGTCAAAGGGACTGAAATTGGTATTTTACCAAACAACAATCATTATGTAAAAGGCAAAAAAAAACAGTTACCAGAAAATATTCTAAATTTATCCAGAAGTCAGGAAGGAGGTTCTCCATTAAAGTGGAACATAAATACAAAACCCTTAAGATATGAACAACTTTGAAAAGTTTATGTATTTCTATAACTGGTGTGAAGCTATAAAATAACCTGAGAGAGGTGCTTGGGCAAAGTCCAAGTATCAACCAGTTCAAGAAAATCTACACAAGCATGCTGTTTAGTGGGTATAATGGCATGTATGCATATTCAAATGTAAATATTTATTTTTACAAAGAGGTGGGAGCCAATTAGCCATGCTTCTTCTTACTCCTTTTAAAAAATGTTACTTATTTTTTTGTGTTTTTATTTTGCTTATATAAATTTATTCTATATTATGTTGTGCAAAGAACTTGTTTAGTAGTAATTTTGAAACCTAGTAGTATATACATATTCAGAATAATCAATACATGAACAATCAACCAGTGTGATTATGTGGGTCACTCTAACATATACTGCACAGCACATGGAGTTAGGTCTCAGATTCTGGATATATGGGATGACCAGTGGCTCAAGAATGTCATTCCGATATGTCTGTCTATTATTTAGGTGCCAATCAGGTGCCATTCATACGTATATGACTGAGAATATTGCAGGGGATTTTGGTACATTTCTTGCTCATTCCACAGGATAGGCCTGACTAATTATACCTTATTTTAGGGCCCTTGTATAGGGCGGCGTGGCTCAGCAAGGTAGAGTGGTCGTCTTGTAACCCAAGGGCTGCCGGTTTGATCCTCGGCCAAGTCGAGTTCATGTCAAGGTGTCCTTGGGCAAGACACCGAACCCCTAATTGCTCCTGATGGGTCGTGGTGAGCACCTTGCATGGCAGCTACTGCCATCAGTGCTTGAATGTGTGTGTGAATGTGATGTATAATGTACAGCGCTTTGGATAAAAGCTATATATACTATATAAGTACGGACCATTTGCCATTTTAAAGGTGACTAGTCAGACTTTCTAATGATGTATAATACAACACTAACTGGTATCATCAACCACACACAAATTATCTTACTTGTGCAAGTTTATAAAATATTCCATAAATCTTAATTAATTTAACAAAAACATCACTGCATTTTTACAAGTATTTACTTTAATTACTTAAAAAAATACTTGTTCATTTTAAAGGTAGTTTTAACATACTAAGAAGTATGTAACTTTCCCCCTTTCTAATTTTTTGTTCTTTATTTTTGAGTTTGTGATGACTTAGTCCACACTTTGATACTTTAATTTCAAGGGAAAGGAAAAGGAAATCTGGATTCCAAAATCGGCTTGGATCACGTAATCCAATCCTGGTTGTTATCTGGATAAAACCTCAGTTTGGGTTGTTCAGAAATTTTGAGTATAATCTGGATAACTTTGATCCAAATAAACAGCATTATCCTGATCCCAACAGAGGGCAAAATTACAAGGCGGATTTCAGTAAGAAACTGCGATACAACCTAACAGCTGATCAAATAATAACAATATATATACTTATATTTGTATTTTGCGCCTGTTTGACCGTTACAGGGATAAAGTGGTTAATTGGGGAATAAGCTACCTCTTTAATCTTGCAGCATAGTAACGCAAAAATAAAAGGTGACATTATCATGTTCCCACGAAATACCCCCCCCCCCCCAAAAAAAAATAAAAAAAATCCAGTAACATTCAATTTTCCTGGTATTCATCACTGCATAATCAGAAAAGAGCTAAAAAAAAAAAAGATATTTCTAAGAATTGTATCCCTCACTACACGTCCTGTCCGTCCCTCATTCTGACAGAAAGCCAGAGGTTGGTCTGGTACCTCTACATGTGGCTCAGGTGCGTCATTAATATTGTCACAGAGAGGGACAGTCCGCCTGGTCGCAATGCTACGCAGGACAATACATGCACGTGTTATGTTACATGGTCCCTGTGGTTCCACTCGCATGTAGTTTAGGCATGCAAACCGTCTCTTCTACTTGTTGTTCTTTACATGGCCGGCAGCGCACATTGATTTACATCCTGGAAATCTGGATTTGGCAATCCTAAAAAAATAGAATTTTGGATCAGGGTGATCTAATCCTATTTTTCTTTGAAAAACCGGGGTGAAAGTAAGCTGGATTACATGATCTGCCATCCCGAAAAATGGGATTTCTAAATCCAGATAGCTTTTATCCAGATATAATTTTTTGAGTTGCAGTCATTTGCTGACAGCCTCGTCCCCCCCCAGTTAAAAAATCCCATTTGGATACATGGGAAGAAAGCTTGACTGTCATCTTAATTTCATGATTGAGGTAGATGTTTGAATTGTATAATTTATCTTTGGTTTGTTGAAAACTTGCCTGCTGGTTAGAATACAGATTCACTGCTACAAGACACATGCATCTGGCCATATGACCCCATCCAAAACCTTGAACCAGCCTCTACACCACACTGCACTCAGTGGACCCAATGTGATCACCTTCTTACTTGTGACAAAGACAAAGAAGAAGAGGGGTGACAATTTGTTTAATCCCTTCATTAATGCTCTTTTTCTCTCTCAGGGTGATATTGAAAAGATGCTTCGGGCTTTTCCTGAAGCAAAGTACCAAGCGGATAGGCCCTTGGGAAATATTTTATTCAGTCAACGCAAAATTTTGTAGTCTACTCACACACACATACAAACTGCATTTCAGTCCTATATTTCAGCTTGAGCATGAATTTTCATATCCAGCATAGGATGATGTTATTCTAGAAGGCTTTAACTTTGAAAATAAAAGCTGAAGGTTAGCGCAACCACTTGAGCCCTAAATGTTCCCATTGTTCCCCTTAAATTTCATTTCAAGGGGCTTTGAAGATAGATAAAACACTTGACAAAATCACTCATACATGCCGTATATTCCCGTTCAAGCGATTTAGTGCAGCTACACCCATTATCTGGGGAAAGAAGACGTGTACGGCTTTGAACGCACATTCAAAAAACCAACCTCACGCATGCAAAGCTACTCTCTCACCATTACTCTTGCTCTCTGTCTCTCATATGCAGAGATCAAGAATAACATTGCAAATAAACACAAAACTCACACTTGATATGTCTTGCCATCTCACCTCATTAACTGCGCATGTATTTTGATGCACCTTGTCTTCTTGTAGCCAGAGTTTTTCTCTAAGGTTAATGAAGTGGAAGTCCCCTGATAATATGTGGCCCTTGAACACATTTCTTAAGATATTTGTGCTGTATTTTGCATTGTTTGCTCTCCTTCTAGTACTACAAGGAACATATCTGATATTTTACGGAACAATATTTACTTTTCCTTAACCACAGTGGAGTTTGAGAACAATCTAGTCTTCTCATTTATAGGTAATCTGTAAAGAAATTTGTCTACTAAAGGACATTGGATGCTGCCTGTCATCACTGCAGTTACAACCCTGAGTGTTGCATTCCTCTATGTTTTTTTTCCCACTTCAGAAAAAACTGAAGAAAATGTGATTTGTCTTATAAAATTGCTTTAACAGTGTTTTCTATTAACCTGGTGCCATGTTGTATGTCCATTGAACTTTTATTCTAACTAGTATAACTATAAAATATAACTAATTAAAATATACCTGATTAAAATAATACTTTTCACCCACTTAAGTTTCATATTATCTTTAAAGCTATATATATATAAAATGTGTCTGTGTGTGTGTGTGTGTACTGCTCAAAGAAATAAAGGGAACACTAAAATAACACATCCTAGAACTGAATGAATGAACTATTCTAATTAAACACTTTGTTCTTTACATAGTTTAATGTGCTGGAAAAAAAAATCACAGAACAATTATCAATGGAAATCAAATTTATTAACCCATGGAGGTCTGGATTTGGAGTTACACTCAAAATTAAAATGGAAAAAAACACTACAGGCTGACCCAACTTTGATGTAATGTCCTTAAAACAAGTCAAAATGAGGCTCAGTAGTGTGTGCGGCCTCCACATGTGTGTATGACCTCCCTACAACGCCTGGGTATGCTCCTGATGAGGTGGTAGATGGTCTCCTACATGGATCTCCTCCCAAACCTGGACTTAAGCATCAGCCAACTCCTGGACAGTCTGTAGTGCAACATGGCATTGGTGGATGGAGCGAGATGTGATGTCCCAGATGTGCTCAATAGGACTCAGGTCTGGGGAACGTGCGGGCCAGTCCGTAGCATCAATGCCTTCATCTTGCAGGAACTGCTGACACACTCCAGCCACATGAGGTCTAGCATTGTCTTGCATTAGGAGAAACCCAGGGCCTCCACGTCTCCTGATGTACTGGCCTGTCTCCTGGTAGCGCCTCCATGCTCTGGACACTAGGCTGACAGACCTTCTTGCCACAGCTTGCATTGATGTGCCATCCTGGATGAGCTGCACTACCTGAGCCACTTGTGTTGTTTGTAGTCTCATGCTACCACTAGAGTGAAAGCACCGCCAGCATTCAAACGTGACTAAAACATCATCCATAAAGCATAGGAACTGAGAAGTGGTCTGTGGTCACCACCTGCAGAACCACTCATTTATTTGGGGTGTCTTGCTAATTGCCTATAATTTCCACCTGTTGTCTTTTCCATTTGAACAACAGCATGTGAAATTTATCGTCAATCAGTGTTACTTCCTAAGCGGACAGGTTGATTTCACTGAAGGGTGATTAACCTGGAGTTACATTGTGTTGTTAAAGTGTTCTCTTTATTTTATTTTTTTTTTTTTTGAGCAGTCTACAAATATTCAGATTATGAGTTAAATGGTTTGTTATAATCTTATCTCCAATGTTTGCAACCACTGCTAAAACCTGCACAACAGTGCTGCTCAAGGACTGGAGTTTAAGATCCCTTCAATAACCTCTCTTTATGTTGTGTAAATATTGGACTCACCCACTCATTTGTTGATGTAATGTCAATAAAACTTTGCTCTTTAAGAAAAAAAAAATTATAGCAGAGAACTAGATGTAAAAACTTATACCAAATACTGGAATTTCCTTCGCTCTTTTTTAACTAATTGAAGTAGCCACCATTGGCTTCAACGACAATTTTGTTCAGTTTTGGTATAATCTTAAGCAGTGTCATAAATTGACAATTTGGAAGAGTTTTAAGTGATCTGATTAGAATGTATTGGTGGAATTTACTTGCTCAAATCTGTACTGTCATGTTGTTTAAAACAAAGAGCTAAATATATTCTTACCGATACAAATGCAAGAACTAAATACAGAAGCAAGAGTAGTCATTATCTCCAGTCATTAATCTTAATAATGTTTGGAGAACATATCAAAGACTTTGGTAATAAATTACAACAAACCCAGTTAGGGAAGAGAAGATGCCTCTGCAGCATAATATAGGCTGCTAAGAGTTACCAGTCAAATCAAAAATATTTGTAAATACAACTTGACAGCAGCATCTGTTTTACAAAGGTCACTTGTTTGTGTCCTTTGGGAAAAAAATGGGCTAAGGCCAAACTAACACACTTAGGTGAGAATTTATATTTTTATTAAATATGTTTGGATAAGAGTGAGAGGTAAGTTGCGGCATCACGTGATGTGACCTAAACCAAAGTTGATTGGTTTTAGATGAGACCAATAATTAAAAATCTTATCATTTCAGTACCGGGTGATGGCACAATGAAGGATGAAATTGGTTTAGTATAGACAGCAATCAAGTCAAGTTAGCCTTATTTTTGTCACGCCAATTAATGACTCATTTCAAGGTACTTTTAAAGCTGCTGTAGAAGCCATAAACATCTTTAATGTTAAATGTTGTATTTTCTGTCTATTGGTTTGTTTTGTATTAGTTTATCACGGTGATTATGGTTTAAGTTAGTCACATGGTTATGGGCGGTTTATTTAGGACACCTGTGATGTGAGTGGGTGAGTGGGTGTCCGTATTTTTTGTTGACCGCCACGTTAGTTAACCGCTGCGATTTATTTCTTTTGCTTTTGGATTAAGTTAGTACACGGTGTATTAAGTTAAATTTATCTTTTTGTAATAAAGATATGAAACATATTATTTGGATCTCAGCGGACAAGGAGGAAAGGCCCAACTTCAGCCTCTCGGTGACTTTTTGTTTTCGACGATCTTGAAGTCACCATAGCTGCAGTTCAATCCAGTGCACTGGATTGGATTGTAAACAAATTTGTTAGGAAAAAAAGAGGGCCAACTATCAAAACCATTGGATGGCACTGATTCTTTTCAGTTCATTCCCCGTCCTTTTTCTTTCTTTACCATTGAGCTCCCATTATTTCAAGAGGATAACTAGTATGAATCTGTTAAAGGCTTGTTGTGAGTTATTCATCCTTTTTTTTTTCTTCCGCATGTAAACCCACAGTTCGACTTTAAAGAAAAGGATTACTGTCAAAATCAAGCTTATGTTTACACACATCAATGAGCATTGAGTAAAAATGGAGACGGGTTCTCTAAATCCTGACATATCCTCTTTAAATGTTGTTGTTTTTCAGAGACTCCAAGCAATCTGACCTGTTGATTGGTGAGAAAGCAGAGTAAATCAATTTCCTGGAAAGGTGAACTGTATCTTCTCATAATTGTAAAAATCACACCGCAATCAGCAGAGAAAGCTGCTCCACACAAAAACAGGAGCAAGAACTCATTGTTTCTTGGTGCATGCGACGAGGGATAGAAGAGGCAAAGAACAAAGGCGTAGCAAACAGAAAGAAAAACAAGGGCTGAGTGTAGTTTGGCATGAAAGCTGTTTTCGTTTTTGTCCAGACATTTTTACTTAAAAACACCCCTCAGGTGCTTATTATGAAGCACAGAATTGCCTAATGTGCTCATTTCTGTAGCTAATGCAGCAGACATGGAGGAAGACAAGCTATAGTTCTCCAAGGGAAAGTGTACAGTAAAATAAGACCTGTAAGCACAATTTAAGTAATTAGATGGTGAGGCTGAAATTAAGACCCCTCGTGTGCACACCAGCCAACGTGCAAATACACACTCCAACTGGACCGAAATGAAGAACACATGCAATATGTGGTCTTTTTTTCTAAAAACGGTTCTAGAAGATTATGAAAAATGGCAATCAAAAGCCCATTTTAATTACTAATTCCCTTACTGCTCTTCTCTCTTTCCACTCTGCCACACCCTTTGAACTCTTTCCCTCAAAGTCTAACTAACAGTGAATGATAACTTGAGTACAAATTTAACACCCATGCTGTTCTCAGCAGGTGGCTACTCATCCACTCAGTTTGAGACGAAAGATGGTGTGATGTAAATTTGTAACAGGATGTAGGATAGTGAAGAGGGGAGGAGCATTGAAAATTAAAAAAAAGAGCAGAATGACAAATAAGGGGGTGGCTGCATGATTTAAAACAGGAGCAGAGAAGCAAAGCCAGAGGTGCAAACGAGAGGGGGGGAGGGTTATGCGAAGAGGAAGAGGTTAGGAAAAGAGGGAGAATGTAGGGAAAAATAAGATAAAGAAAGGAGGGGACAGGATGGAAGGTTCTGTGGATGTGTGATTTATACCTGGGGAGCTTTGTGTCTCCCTATGAGGCTGCTTGCTGTGTCCTTAGCCTGAGAGGCGGAAGACAGGGAGGATTATAATCACCCTGCTATGGTACCTATGTGGAGCTTACTGATGAGAGAGAAAAGTGCATAAAACTAGATTAAAACAAGTGAAAATATCTTGAAAACTTTTTCCTGTTATGTTTAAAAACTGCTTATTGGTAGCTTACTTTAAAAGTTGCAATAAACGTGAAAAACACTGAGAAATTATTTTTTGCCAATCGATCCATTTTCAGAATTTAGATGGAGTTGCAACTCGTCATAGGAAAAAAACTGAAGGATTAAAACAAAAGATGTTGTTGCAGCGAGGGACTCAGCTCATCCCCTCTGCTGTTATATTATTAATACAGATAGATCAAACACAACTTGGTGTTAGATGTGCTGATTTGTTTCTAGGAAGTCTAAGTGATGTATATGCAGGAAAAACATGATGTCCTTTTAATTTCTTTCCATTTTTCCCCTGTCAAATTACTCCCATTTACTCATCATTACCTAATGTAATTTATGGCTTTTGAGTCACTGACTGTATCATCAGATTTCTCATTTTATGTTATATTCCAAAATGACTTCTTCAAGCAGTAATTTAACATTTTAAGTAGTATGTTTCTGGGTTAGAGATCGGTTAATTCTCCTATGGCGGTTTTCTGTACGTGCAGCCACATCAACTCGCTCCAGACGCCATTTAGCATAAATACTGCAAATGGGGGCAGTTACACTGTTAAAAATTACTTTTACCAATTTAAAGCTCACTGATGTGCTGAGTCCATTAACTGTATTTTATTTAATACAACCAGAGAAATATTCTGTAGAAGATTCAACGCTGTACTGGTTGGGCAGCTGATTACACTCATAGGCAATGAATAGGTGATACTCAGTGCATTGATTTCGTTCAGGATCAACACCCACACATGGCTTATTTTAAACGTGGTATTTAGTCCAGCTAAACCTTGTCTCTCTACTTGTTTAAAATTAAATTAAATGTACTTTATCAATTACAGAGGGAAATTGCAATGATGTAGCATCTGGCTCAGATATATCAGGCTCATCCTCTGAAGGACATATCCATCATAAATCATCATGTAGTTTTTAAATTCTTTTGATTTTGAAACTATTTTTTTTATTTATTTACTTGGTTATTCTGTGACATTAATAGAAACTGCCAACTGTGTGTTGTGCAGGCTTCACCACAATTGTCTCAAGCTAGGGAAAAAGGGTACTATACAGCTCCAAGTATGCATGCTGTTGGAGGCACTGTGCAGCTGTCCAAATAACTTCCTTATTATAAATAAATTGAAAACAATTTTCAGCTTTTCACTTAGGCCATAGCAACCTGCTGGCTGTAGCCTCATATAAACTGACAGACATGGTATCAATTGTCTCATTTAAGAAGCATGTTATCTATAACAGGAAATATTAGTCAGAGAGGAATATCAATTGTTTGATTCAGCCAAGAAAATCACTGTTGAATTGTGTGCTTTATGTCGCACAAGAGACACACACAGCAGCAAACTCAGTTACGTTATGCTGGCAAATATCCAAGATTATTTTTGTTGCGGTAATATCTCCTGTCACGGATGGATAGTGGTCTGTTTACCTTGTTAAAATAAAAAATAGCCCTTGCGTTTCATTTACAGCAGAGTAAAGAAGCCATCCACTGTTGTTCCATAACTGTGTTTGCTGTGAATTTGCTTTTGCGTAACTGCAATGCATCAAGCTAAATTGCCTTGCAGTGCTAGATATAAAGACATCACAGTGAGATAGTACTGATTCTCCAAGCAGAAAGGCAAAGCACATGCACATGCCAATATAGTTTGCATGCATTTTTCACACACAAATGGACAAGAGTAAACATACATGCTGTGCAGTATCCAATTTCACACTTCCCTGATAATTCTTCTACACTAATACAACTTAATGGTCTCACACTGATTATTACTGATGAGATTTTATGCTATAGAATATGCTTGATGGGCAGAATGTGTTCATTGAGGGGCCACATTAAGGTGCTTTAACACATAATTCTTAGTTTTTACCTTAAAATATCTCCATACCGTGCATGTGTAGCCTTTTTTGTATGACTTATGTTTCAAAAGGTTGTAAGTGAGTATATAGGCAGCCCCTTTGCTATTAATGTGTCTGTGCTCCTCTGTCATCCTACATTACCCATAATTTCCCACATGAAAGAGACAGTTCAGATACCTGGGGACATATGCACACATTATACAGACAAGATAAAGAGTCTATGAACATGCAAACAGTGTCTCCTCTTAATTACCATCTCCTTTAACTGCATCATATGCACTATAAGAAAATACAAATAAATATAGCTAGTGGCCATCCCACAGCAGACATTGCCATTTCAGGCACTGTGGCTTACTGATTGGTTTTCTCATCTCAAATTTTTAAATAAAATGATATGGCGTGTTGGTGTTTAAGTGTGTTTGCATACTCAGATGAAAAAATATTAGATCAGTTTGCATAAATTTAGTCCCAAACTGCTTTTCAGGCTGTCTTCAGAGTAATGTTTGCAATTAATGAGCTATGGTTTAGAGAGGAAAAAAATAAAAAGACAAAAAGAAAGTTCATTATGGCAAAATAAAAAAGAAAGAGGCTGTATATCCTGATATTTGGCATATAAGGTAGGAAAGATGGTTATCAGTACAGAATGTTAAATACCACATTAGTATGAATGTAAAACTACTAAGAAAGCATTAAAGCTCACATCTACTGTTGCATATTTATTAGATCATCTTCATACTTAAGGCCTGTTCTTCAGTACAGTAAAATAAATAAAGAAATGAATTATTTTCATTTTTAAAGTAGCCTTCATTTCTGTAGCTCGTCGCTCACTCACATATTTAGATGTGATGTTTTCTGTCACATTCTTGGAAGCAGATTGAATAGTTTTCTCTGGCTGTTGGCATTTTTCACTTTCTTTCAGAGCACATGTATTTCTGCCAGCAGCTTAATTAAGTTAGCAGCCAACTTTGCAGTTATAATGTCAAGATTTTTTTTTAAAGTACTTTTTTTTTTTTTTTTACCAGCAGAAACCATTATGGTCCTTACCATAAGTTATTAGAGGTGCTCTATAGTCCTATTTTCACCAATAGGTGCAGGTTTTGTCACTTTTTTTGCATTTCCACACACAAAAACTGGGCGCAGTACCCTAATATCCAACCTGACCTGTCCTAATTTTATGGAAACCCTTTGTTGGGGTACTAATTTAACTGATCCAACCCAAAAAGGTGGAGCTTGACACACTGCAATCTGTTTCTTCCTGTGTGATCTGGCATTAAAACAAAGCAGGAATAGCTCGACGTTTAGAGCAACAGTTTTCTTTTTTGTTAATTTAATCTCAGTTTAAAATTGCATTGGTAAAAAGGACTTGTACTTATATAGTGCAATTTTAAAATTGCATTACGAAGCACCGTTTGTGGACATCCAAGTAGGTCTGCACCTTCTTGGGGATCAGTGGGGAGGAAGAAGACTAGAGGGAATTTGACGGGGCCATCTGACACTAAATGTTTTAGTTGTACTTTAAACTGGCGTCATGCTATTAGGTAGCTGAGGTGTCTATCACTTTCTGGCTGATACTTCACCTCTCAAGTAAGGTTGGCTGTGGGAAGGCAAGAAAATTACAGTTCACAAACTGCACCCTAACCGTCCCGACCCGCATTCATAGGTGACAATGAGGCTTATGTGAGCCTGCCAGAGCCTGTTTGAAGACATGTATGAAAAAGTTGTCTGACATGTCTAAATGGTATCTTCTCCATAACTTTTATACTGTAATGTCACTGCATGGTGAGTAGTAAAAAAAATTTTTTAACTTTTCTATAAAGTTGAAACTTATTTTAATAAAAAAAAAAAATTTAACTGCTGATAAAAAATCTTTTTTACAGATATTCTACTACATTGGTTTATGTTTAAAATACATAAAGAGAGGTCTACATGATTTATGTATCTATTTTTTTTTGTTTATTTGTCTTATAAATATGACCAACCAACAAACAATGGCTTGTAAGGGTATAGATTGGGATGGTGGACAGATGTAACCCATGTACTTTTAGCTGAGAGACCAGTGTTTATCTTCAGCACTGTTCTTTTCCTTGTCTTTTTTCATAGCAATGAGCGTAGGTGTATATGACACTAGGGAAATAAACCAAGTTTGAATTAAAAGAAACAAAACAGGCAGTTTAAAATACATATTAGTCTGACCAAAAGTAATTAAGTTTATGAAAGGGGGAATAAAACACCCAGATGATGTAGTTAGGGGTTTAACTCATTCCTTCTTGTACAGGCTCAACAAGACTCAAATGGGCCTAGGAACTCTGAATTTACAACTGCAGCATCAACTGATGAAATCAATGTTTTAGTAACTCAAAAAATGTTTAAGCAATGAAATCAGTTAAACTTAGAGTATACAATGATTCACACAGAAAATTAGAAGCAACAAATTTAAAAAAATTGTTTCACATATTCCAGAGTCACAGTGTTGGACACACTTCGGTCAATAAATCGATTCCTCTCTCATGGATGTGTACAGGGATAAAAACAGTGGTCTCATCAAGAGGTCTGGTTGAGCTCTAGCTGTAGCTTGATTCAGGTGTGTATGGAACTGTATTATGTTAACTAAAGCAACTTAGTTAAGGTTTAGATTAGAAACAAATACTTGGGTTTTAACATCAGCCCAGTTACCATGATATGTAATAAACAAACTTCTAAATATATCAGGTTTCCAGAAATTTATTCTGGGCAGAGAAATTGTCTCAAGTTACAAATCTAACAATTAGTAAGACATGCCAGAGTTTTCTCTCAGGCAAAATATTCTAACTTGATGGTGATAACATTGTATCATGGATAGAAAATGTCTTGAACAGAGCTGGTTATTTCAAAGATTCTTGACAGATGACCTTCAGTAAACTTCAATAAATCAAATCAACTGGTGGAGCCGAACCTCTTGGTAAATTAAAGTCTTTTTTAAGCCAGTTGGAAGAAAATAAAAAAAAAAAATTCCAACAAAAAAAAAATATACATATTTTTATACTTATTATTATTTTATTTTTTTATGAATTAATATAATTTTGATAACTGAGAGTACATTATAATTGCCAAACTATTGAGAGCCACTATTAACTTTGACCATACCTAAAAGCTACCAGTACAGGACGCTAACTTGCAAGAACCAGTGGCCTGTTTTTAAGCATTATAAAAACATTCATTCCTTTAAGGTAATTATCTTGATTATCTTTGGAATCATGAGAAAATGTAATTTGTAATTTGGTTTCATTAGAATATATCTAGTGGATTTAACTTAATTTTATACTTGTTAGTAAGACTAATCTAAGTTGAATCAGTGTAATAAAGATAAGCATATGCAAAATGAAGACCGTGGGGGAGCAGAGGTTCCCACACAACTTTATTAACAACAAATTAGAGATAATTCACTGTAAGAAACTTTGCTCTTTGTTGGTCAATAATTTAAATGACACAAAAAGGTTTCAATTGATTGCAGAAAGAGGAAAAATCATCATCCCGTGTATCCCTGATGATCTCTACCTCCAAAGCTCCAGGTCTGATGAAACCAGTTTTCAGTTAAACAGAGAGGAAAACATTGTATGGTCTTCAAATTGACCTCAAATCAGCATTAATCCAATTTTGTGTAGTTACAGCAAAATGAAAGTGATCAAGTTTGTATATGTTCGACAAACTAAAACGATTTTAATTAGTTGTACTCAATGGGTTTACTGAATTGGCATATATTTTTAAAGGGGAGCAAAATAGTGCAACTGTTTGACGAGGTCAGAAATAAAACTCGATTTCTGTGATCACAGCTAAACATTGTAAACATTTATTAACTTGCAGAAAATTGCAGTAAAAATAAACAGTAAAGTGATTTTATACTTGCCTTACTCTTCTTTTTGTCATTTTTAATCTTGCCATTTTATTACATACAGTATGTTATTTTCCCCACTGGCATGATAATTTTTTTATTTATTTTTTTTAAAGATGTCAGACATGACACTTGCAATGTTAATTTAAGACTGTTACCCATATACAAGTAAGCTATGACTGGATTTGTTGCAGTGTCACTTGCTAAAGCTGTTTTTATTTAAATCACTTTATCCCCACTGAATGTGGTGAAACGAATAATTGCTTGGCTGAACCTCGATGGCACCTCTGCTATACTTTGTAAATGTTTTAAAAAGATTGCAGTTTATCTAGAAGGAAAAAAAAAAAGTTAATATCCACCAGTTCAGACAGCAGCTGATAAATGGGATAGCACTACTTCTTGCTAATATTGTGGGGAGTTTCATACCAGTTGAAAATAAAAAATTTTACTCAGAATCAGGACAGGTCTCTGGCTGTTTCTTCTAAAAACTTTAATGTTCAATAGTAATGAGTAAACAAGCTTTCTACAAACTGGTGAATTTGATATAAATAATAGTTCATCTCCAATGTCAGCAGCTCATTTTAACTGATCAAATTGCTAACTCAAGCAGTTCCAACTGTTTTGTCATCCTTTGATGTGATGTTCAAAGGGTTGCAAAGCTGTCAGTGGTTGTCCTCAGACATTCACCCCCAATAAACTATGAGCTGAATGCGAGGCAGACGAGATGTTCTGTTTCTCAGCTACACAAGACCAAATAGACATTTTAGAGCTAGTCATGTTAGGCAGCTCAGCCTTAGAGTGATGGGCTTCAGGGCCAGTTGGAGGAAAAACGTGTATGGTTACAGGCTGGAAATAAAACATGGTCAGACAGCTCAAGGTCCAACACACATGCTTACAAACAAACACACACACGATGACAGAGGGAAAAGGCAGAAGATGGATGGTCAGGTCAGAGTGATATGACTGCAGAGTGGTGAGGGAAGATAAGTAAGAGACAGATGGGCTTCCCCTCTACCAGCCGATTGATGAGTAGGGGTCTTAGGAAGGGGAGAGGGTAAAATGAGGGTAGCAATAGAAAAAAAAAAATGAAGGCTATAGTGAAAAATCACTTAATAAAGGCTTCCAGGGATGCTGGAAGGTTGAAAAGAATATCTTATATTAACGAAGGTTGTGTCATAAATGAACAGCTACTGTTATTTGTTTGTTAGCTTGAGCGTAGTGTTCTCAGAAGCAACAAATTACAACTTGTAGAAATATTTGCAATGCTAATTACGCTTCCTCAGCTTGTAATTCTATCACTGAAACAGCTGTAATCATTCAAATAGCTTGTGGTGTTCTGCACTGTTTGTTATAATTCTCACAGCAACAGAACCTGTGCTACTGGTACTGTGACCTGCTGATCTGTGAAACATCTGCTTTGACTGTGCTGCATGTCAACAATAAGCCCAATTTACAGAGACAGAAAAGACATGAATTTTTTTACTCTATTGTTTTGCATATAATCACACACACAAATTGCTTTGAGGTGATGGGTTAAATTATAAGCTTTGGATTATTGTGCTAGCTCTATGACCACAGCACATCTGTTTCCCACTCCTGCAGAACACTGAAAAACATATGCAGAGGCATCAGCTCTGTTCTGAATATATTGCTTAATCTCACTACATCACCTGCAAGGTTCTGTACTTGACATATTTTGGAGAAACTCATCATTGCTGGAGTTGTGCGGAGTATGTTTTTTAGCGGATTGTTAAATCATCAGAATTCCATTTTGTAATAGTTTCTTGCTGGTAGAAGTGGGCTTGGATGTAAAGGCAGTGCTACTGTTATTGAGGGTATAGTCATTGTGCTGGGAAGCTAACCCAGCATTTCTCTCTCTCTCTCTCTCTCTCTCTCTCTCTCCAAGTGAGTCTCTACAAAACATGAAATTTCAAAGTCAGCAGAAGAGTACAAATGTATGAAAAATTGGTCTGACTTACAGTTTTAACACCCAGGACATTTTACAACTGTAAAAAGTGAAAAGTAGTTCAATAAAGAAAAGTAAACCCTAATAAGAGGTATCGTACAGTTGATTCCACTACTTTAACATCCCTAAAGGTCATCTAAGCTCCACTACAGTATTTCCAGTTGTTGTTTTTTGCTGATATTATGTATTATATGAGAGGTTTACTAAGGGATTAACATACATGCAATGCAGCATTTCTTTTAGTTTTTCCTAAACTGTAAAAAATCTTTACCCCCTGTCCTTTTTAGCTCAAGCTGAAAACAAAACAGCATATCAACAACACCTTATTCCAACTATAAAGCACAGTGGTAGGTGAGAGGTGGTGGTGGGTGATTTGGGATCGTTTTGCAGCCACATGACCTGAACACCGTACAATCGAGTTGGCAGCAAACTCCTCTGATATATTCTAGAGTTGAATGTGAGGCCATCTGTTCAGAAGCTAAAGGTAGGCTAACATTAGGTTACGCAACTCCAGAATGATCTGGAAAATGGAAGTAAATAAGCAATAGAATGGCTTAAAAAAATCAAGGTGTTGCAATGACCCACTCAAAGTCCAGACCTCAACCTGATTGACATGCCTAAGAAAGTTGTGCATAGACTAATGCCTGCAAATCTCAATGAACTGGCAAAATGTAAAGAAGAGTAGACCAAAATTTTGCCATAATATAATAGGAGACCAATACCACCATGCAGAGGAAATTAGGCCATGTTATTACTGCTAAAAGTAATTATAGAGGCTGTTATAAAATGGGGTGTACTCAGTTTTTTACATACCGGTAAGCACCAGATTTTTCTTTTTATGTCTTAATATGTGACATCTTAGAAATGAGCCAGTGTTTATTTTGTTTTTTAGACAAGTGCAATAAGTCAGGCAGTGATGGTTTGTGTGGATTAAATGGTAGGTGCATTTCTCCTGTGTGGCAACCTTAGTTATTTACTGGCTCCCTAAATTGGGTTAAAGAAAAACTCCCTTAAGGTAACCCAGAAAAATGGTCCAACAGGCACAGTTTTGTGTTTGGGTAAATAAAATAAATAGATGTGATCTGCTGATGTGCAAATAGGCTTAACAGTTCAACACATTTCAGCAATAGGGGAGAACGGGGTAAGTAGTGCCAATTTTTACTTGAAGTGCGTTTAAAGCAAGGCAAGGGGAGTCCAGTAATGCCTCCAACTAAAGTATATACAAATAATTTAGGAAGTTGTACATACCTAAGAACAATCACTTTGGATCTTAAATAAACTGTTTGAGAAATACAGCTTTAGAGAAAAATGGTTTTGTGGCACAATTTGCCCCTGGATCCGGGTAAGTTGTGCCATTAGAGAGAAAAGACTAGGGTAAATTGTGCCTATACTGTCACATGAACACCTAATTGACTCTTAGTCCTCACAGATCCAGCCTACTAGGCCTACAGCTTAACATCCTACTTTACATCCTGCCTATATCCTACAAAATAAAATATCCAAAATGAGCACCAAATCATCTGCATTTGAATCTCCTCACAGTTTTGGCCGTCTGCTGAACATCCCACTTGTCAATGCTTCAATGGAATATGAACTAATGCTCCCTTCTGGCTGTATCACTAAGTTTTTGTGGTGTGGGTAGTTTCTTGAGAACATAACCTCTAGGGATCCTTTATTATTTTCTCTAGATGTGAAGATAGGCTTTCCATCAACAGACCTTTTACAGCTTTGCTTCAGAAACTTTGCACTGATCTCGTCACCTTCAACATTTCCCAGTGCCACTGGTACATTTTAATCCAAGCACAAATCACCCCAAGCCCACCATTTTGAAAAAAATGCATCCTCCAGATGTTTTAAGCTAGCATCATGCTATCTGTATACCTCATGGTGTAGCTTACTAAAGTACTAAAACGTGTGTGAACTGTTTTCAAGGTTGTATATAATTGTTCAAACACAGCAATCAACAAACCATGATCCTAAAAATCATACTCTGGAGGGCAAAAAATGGCTTTTTGAGCTTAAATGTGCTTACCTCTCAAGCCATGTGTCTCCCTTCCTTGGAGGATGAGTGAAATGGCACAAATTACCCCACTCTCCCTACCTTAACATAGCAGTAAGAAAATAAGTTAAAGTATGCTTTATGAAACACTTAAATTTTCAGCACTTTTTGAAAAACCACTTTTCATTTCTTTTCAAATTGATATCTGCAAAGGTATGTAAATTTAAATTGTTGGTCAGTTTCATTAATAATGTGTAAATTTGTGTACAATGATTGTCATGGATGTTATATATTTAGGAAAAATTTTAATATCCATAATAAACCCAGGGTCTGAGGTATTAGAGATCGTGGCATCTATTTTCTGTCATCTGAATGCACCAGATGCATTGTGGTTATTAACTCCTGTGAAGATTATAACATTACTGAGTGCCAGTGGGGAGTACTTAACCACTACACCCCTCCAACAGAGTGCAAATAGGATTGTTTTTTCCAGATTAAGCATAAGAATTGATGAGATTTAATGCTCATTAAATTGAAGCTTGAGTTTCTGTATTCTAAACTTAATTATTCATTTAATATTTTATTTCTTTGTCTTCATCCTCCTCAATTTTTTTTGTCTGTTTTTTTTTTAAATGATTCTTCTTTTCTGACCACATCTGCCTCACTCTGCCTTGAGGACAATGTGTCCCTGCTTGATGTTGAGGCCGAATTGCAACATCCTGCTTCTCAAAGAACTCCGCTGGCGAATCCTGTACTGTATTTATTCCTTTTATGTGAGTTAACTTTCTCTTCTGTGTTACAGTAAAGTTAATTTCAAGCTGTTCTGGTTTCTGAAAGCCTTCTGCATCACGAAGGAATGAAAACAACATTTTCTTGAATCTGGAGGGTGAGCCTCTCTGGGTTTTCTCTCCTCAGATGACACACTAATCAGAGTCTCAAAAAGTGGACGCCTGTACAAGATAGGAAATAATAGCAAAACAACAAACCAGAGTGCTTAAAGCATGGCTGGTGAATCAAACTAATTAGCAGCCAAACGTCTGGGATCTTCAGTTAGTCATCTGAAAAGCCCATTAAAGACTTTCCTCCTCTTCCTTTATTCTCTTGTTTCATTGCTCATACATTAAATCAATTTCAGAACTCCCCACTAAGAGCAGTATACTCTTAAATCTTTTCAAATTTTATTTGATTTGCAGCTCCCTTGTTTTTACCAATCCTCCGTTGGGGTCTAAAAAGTTGCAGTTTGTCTTGGATATTAAAGTGTTAAGACCTTGGCTGATGGGGATCACTTTAGCAGCAAAAGTCACAGAGAAGTAATGGCTTTTATTGACTACTGAATTTTGCTTCTTAGTGTTATTTGTTTTCTTCCTTAAATTGTCATTATGGCCTTGCTTTTCTGCAGATTGTGTGTTTGATGAATGAAAAGACAGATGTGTGGGTAGGACAATTTGCTGATAGGTAGATGGATGGATACTTAATAAGATGGATGATGGACAAAGAGACAGATGCATGGATAAATGGTTGATTAGATAGGTGGATTCTTGAATGGCTAGATGGATGGCTGGACAGTAGATGGATGGATGCTTGGATAGATAGATATTTGAATAGATGAAGGACAAAGAAAGAAATTGGGCACATAGTGTGACATAGGAATAAATGGTGTTATTTCTTTGCAGCACAACACAGTGGTCTTGTGTTATAGTGCTATTTATAATGCACAAACTAAGCTTAAACAAAATAGAATAGGTACATTTTGATTTCCTTTTTTGCTGTCTTTAGTCAGAACCTTAGCAGAAGCTCTCCCAGAAACACCTCTTGTGTATCGGTGCTCACCCTAGTTGGGTCATAATGGTTATTTCTGTTGAAGGAATGTTTGCATTCCAAGAAAAGGCCAAGCTGCAATTTTCACCGCAACATGGAGACACACACAAAGCCTGTGACTGTCGTGGAGCAACCCTATCCAGAATCAATACAACAAAGGTCATTGCTATTCCAATCATAGCCAAGCCGAGTCTCTCTTTTTACTGTATGTGCCGTGTCTACACAAAGTACACACAGTCTAAACACTCATCCAGTGCCATATCATATCAGTGAAAAAAAAGGGTACAGTTGTGTAGCTAATGTCTTGCACATATTTACTGATCTTATTTTGATCCATTAAAAGATTCAGTGAGAGTGAGAACAGTATAATAGTTTGTTGTTTATTAGGTGGCTGTCAGTCTGCATGAAAGATTCCTGCTGAGACTGAGCTCTGCTAAATTTAGTCCCAGAATTCAAAGTTCTATAAAGATAACAACTTTGATTTGTCTGATTTCCACAGACTAGCTGTAGTCATTGTGCTCCCGTCAGTAAAGTCCAAACTTAAACCAACTTTTCTCTGCAGTCTGCTTCAGTCGTCATGGCAGTGATGGAGGAGGTGAGAACATCTGTTCTGTTAATCTGTGGGGCCAGAGTTTTTTTTTTTTTCTTCCTCCCTCCCTCCCTCCTTCCCTCTCTATCTCTCTCTCTTTCTCTCTCTCTGATTCTCACTCTGTCTCTTCCTCTTTCTCTTTGCCTCTGAACTTGTGATTCCTGAGGACGCAGCACGAATGTCGGGCTTCAGATCCAAATCTATCGCCGCAGAGAGCCAGTAAAATCGCTAGGTGTCCACCATCTGTGTGTGTGACCTGCCAAGTGCCATGTCATCACCGTCACCATCAGTCAACCCCCGCGTCAGCCTCTATGTTTGTGTGTGACTGGTAACAGGGGGAATACGTATGTGCATTGATGGCAGTTAAGGTCTTCTTGCATGTTTACTTATTTTTAATTTCCAGTGAAGAAGTTTGTCCTTTTGTTTTTGGGCCAGAGTTTGGGAGCCAAGGTCAGTGCCTCGATCAAGGGCAGTGGTAGGATGAAAACTTTTTCCCTTTTCCCTGATGTTCACAACTATTGTTTGCTAGTAGAAACAGGTAAACCATTTATAAATTGCATACAGTTTTTTTTTAAATGATGCCATGTGAGCTCCAAATAACCTAGTCTGTCAAACAAAAAATGTATTACTTTGTCTTGGACACTGTTTCCAGAGTTGATGAAATCAGATCCCCTTATTATTCTATTCTATTCTATTCTATTCTACAGTCATTTGGCAGACGCTTTTATCCAAAGCGACTTACATCTGAGAATTAGAACAACACAAG